>CAUYRH010174840.1:0-18295 GCA_963574655.1 Perodicticus potto | reverse complement strand
ATGGCCGGGCGTGTGGCGAGCACCTTTAGTCCCAGCTACTTGGAGGCGGAGGCAGGAGACTCGCTTGAGCCCAGGAATTGGAGGTTGCTGTGAGCTGTGATGCCACAGCACTCTCTCCAGGGTGACAGCTTGAGGCTCTGTCTCAAAAAAAAAAAAAAAATAAATGCAGATTGTTCATTATTGTAATGTTTACTGGTACAGTGAAAATATGGAGGGTAAATATTTTCATTAGAAGAATGCTATTGTAAAATGGATTCATAACAAAATCAAAAGTTTATTGAATATTAGAAATTCTTCACTAATCTATCAACTGTTATGTTTTTTTATATAACATTTTCCCCACTTAGATTATTAGAATTACCAAAAACGTTCTTTCTTAAAACTTTGCCATAATTTTGTGTATAAAATTTTTTGAATAAACTGATTATGGAATAACATAGGAAAATTAAAAGAAGAAAGATGGTCAAGAATTCTTGAGAGTTTGAAAGCTTTTAGCTTGGAACATCCTTTCTCCTTTAAAATGAGGAACCAAATTATTTAAATTGAAGGAAAATGTAGCTCACTTTATTTCTTGCTATGTACAGTTAAACTTTCATGTTAACATAGAAAAACACTTAAAAAGTTTTTAAAGATATCAATGACCTTGGATCAAACCTGGTTATAAAAGCATAATGAACTATTAATACCATGATTTGAGAGAGCAAATGAAGAAATGAAAATAAATTTTCTCAAAAACCCAAGCAGTCATGCAGCTGAGTAAAAGTAGTAAACATTATGAAAATTTATTTTGTGAAATGCTAAAAATTTCTGTTAGAATAAAGCATTCACAATGTCATGTCATTTTCAATAAGGAAAAGCAAATCTCATTTTTGAAACTGAGGCAGTTATAGTATTGGATTTCCAAACCTCATCTATTTCAGCATTATTCATATTGTATTATTATTTTTTATGATTTTTAGAGTACTGTTTCCATGATTAGTATAACTTAGTATATTAGTATAACTATTGCATTTTCATAATTCTATGCATAGATGTTGTAACACTAATCCTTCCCCATAATGTGTATTATATTTCAGACCACAAGCCCATTTTATCTATTGTAATTTTTAATTTAATATTTAAAACATTTGCTCTGTTCTATAAATATAATTACTGCATTAAATAAGAATTTTATATAACCAATATTTTATTATAAGGTTATTTCTAAGTTTTGGGGAATAGTGCTTATGGATTTATTAATGTGTGAGAACTCTCCTAAAAATATCTGAGTGAAACTGAGATATTTCCCCACTCTTTCATGTTCTATGTTTAACTCTTTTGGTTAAAATTTGATAAAGTTTAAAATATTTGACCTAGTCAGTTCAGGTTGCTATCACAAAAATACCGTACACTGGGTGGCTTAAACAACAGAAATTTGGTTCTCATTGTTTGGAGGCTGGAAAATCTAAAATCTGGTGTTTGGTCAGAGTCCAGTTCTTGCCTTGTAGACAGCAGGCTTCTTGTGTCCTCACATGGTAGATAAAGGAATCATCTCTTATGTCTCTGTCACATTGGGACAGAGAGGAATCATCTCATTTCTTTGTCACATTAGTGGTTTACACATAGGAATTTTAGGAGCAGACACAAACATTCAGTACATAACAGTGTTTAAAATGTTCAGTCTGATAGTATAGGTGTGTTTTTGTCTAATCCATTTATTCGTAACTTTCTTTTCAGAAATAACTGTTCCCCCACTTCGAACCCGCCAGCTCAGGTGTACGTGGCTGGCGCCTTAGTCCGTTGAGCCACAGGTGCTGAGCCAATCTCTGCATTTTGTCTAAAAAAGTCACCTTTATTCACTAACTGCTTTCTATTTCTATTCTGTTTTAGTATGCCTTGATTGATTGTGTCACCTGTGCAGTAGTTGAAATGGATATGAGTACACAATTTCAGGACCTCCCTGCTTACTTGTAGAACATTTAGCCGTATGTAAGTGATTTAACAGTCATGCAGTCAGAATTTTTAGAGTAAATAATTTTTTTTTTTTTTTTTTGAGACAGAGCCTTAAGCTGCCACCCTGGATAGAGTGCTTAGGCATCACAGCTCACAGCAACCTCCAATTCCGGGGCTCAAGCGAGTCTCCTGCCTCCGACTCCCAAGTAGCTGGGATTACAGGCGCCCGCCACGACGCCTGGCCATTTTTTTTTTTTTTTTTGGTTGTAGCCGTCATTCTTGTTTGGCGGGCCCCGGGCTGGATTTGAACCCACCAGCTCAGGTGTACGTGGCTGACGCCTTAGCCCGTTGAGCCACAGGCGCTGAGCCCAGAGTAAATAATTTTTATCTCCATTACTATTTCTTTGTATTCATGAACAAAGAATGAATATACTGCATCTGTATATTCATTCAGGAATATAATATTATTCAGTTAAATTTAGACAGGCTTAAAAAAGTCAATTTTTTTATTTAAAAAAGTGATGAAATTTTAAAAATGAAGCTAAATTTAGACAATGGGGAACTTCTATTTTTGTAATAATGGTGCATGAGTAGTTTGGGGGGATAGTTTTTAGTTTAAAATATTAACAATCGATTAAGTATTGATTTATTTGAGAAATTAGTGTGGGTTTTTTGTATGAGTGCAATTTTGATATCAAATTTTGATTTCAGGTATATTTTAATTTAGTTACATTGTAACTTTCAAAGACTTTCTATTTATTCTCCAAAAAAAAATCGTTGAGTTGAAAAGTAATAGTAAAACAAATTTCTTTACATGATAGACTATAAGCAAATATTGAGTACCAACTCCGGATAAAATACTAAGTATAGTACTGCTCTTAGTTAATTTCTTCCTGTTACCAGTTTATTATATGCCTAATTATATGTTGATTCAGGTTGATTTAATATTACAAATATTAATGTTGAAACTTCATCTTTTTGTGTTTTTATGTCACCTAAATCATCAGTTTTATTTACTCATTTATAACTGTGATCAGTAAAAAACCAACTCTCTTGAAGAGGATCATTGTATTTTTCAGACAATACTCAGATTTTACTTTAGTAGCTCCAAAGTAAAGACATTTGAGTTGAAGTAGGGGAAACTGATGTGCAGGCGTGCTGTCCTCGCTTTCACCAGAAAATGTATATAAATCGGAATTTCCAAATGTGAGAAATCTGAAAGGAATAAAAAATACTAGTCCTTAGTTTTAGCAGTATGGTTGGTGTTAGTCAAAATGAAGTTCAGGCCATGATGCTGCGTAGCCACTGTATGACCTACCCAAAGGCAGTCAGAATGTACTTCTTTCTTTCTTTTTTCTTCCTTCCTTTTTTTTTTTTTTTAAACTAATTGGCCCATGTTTGGTTTACTAAATGTCATCTGGACTCAGTAAAAAGCAAGTGACCTGCATTGAATTAGTGTAATTGTAATACAAACAGAATATTGCATAGTTTTGGTCTTATACAGGAAAGGAGAAAGTTGGAAAGATTTTTCTGTTTGATAAATAGAAACTGAAGATACAGGGATCCAGACCTGGTTCATACTTGATTTTACCTTTCACGTCTTTTTGTAAGATCAGTATTTGGACATTTTTCCCCTGTAAAAAATATTGGTGTTTTCCCTTTGAAACTTATTATAGAAGAAGTTTTTTTATTTCTGATTTTTAAATCTTAGCAAATGAAGTATATTAAGTCATAGATTTAATTCAATCATTAGAGAGTTAGCCTTGTCCTAAACGGAAGTACTTTTATGCGTTACCAGGATTGTCAGGAACTTGGCACATTATTTTATTTTTATCATGACCAGTATTGCAAGGGTATTTTCAAATGCAGTTTTATTAGTCTGGAATAGTTTATATTTATTTCATTTTGTTTTAGAGAGGTAATGGCTACATTTGCCAAGGGAAAAAGAGCCAAAGAATTTAAATATCATTTAAAATTTTATGTTTTAATTTTTAACTGTGTGACTTTGCTGCTATAATTAAATATTTAATTTGATTTGAAATAGTTTTATTTGTCATTCTGAAATTCATATTCTGTGTAACTTATTACCCAGGTTTAGGACGTTGAAAGCAAAGCAAAGTACAATAACTGTAAACAGGTTAGATCTTCCTATTATAATCTCAGAATATCTTATACTTTTTGCCTTTAACACTCATTTATTGAAATATTTCTATGATTTTTAAAATTCAATGTCTTACCTACCCACTAGATTATCTTGAGGGAAGACATTGAGTCTTTTATTAACCTGGTACTTTTCATTGTCTAACACAAAGCCTGGCATGTAATAAGCATTCAGTAAGTACTGGTTTTAAAAACGTAAAAATGAATAAGGAAATTATTTCGTGAATATTTGCAAAAATCTTGTATCTAAATAATGCCCAAGTACTGAACAATCTACTAATTATTAGGGCAGCAATATAATTGCAATGGTACGTTCCTGTTGTATCACCTTGGGCAAATTTAACCTTTCCATATCTCACTTTCCCCTCAGATATAAAATGAGAATAATTATGGTCTTTATCCTGGGGAGTTGTTATGAGGTTTAAATGAGATAATTTGTATCAAGTCCTTGGGATGCCCCACAAATGTTGGTTGATGATAGTCATTTTTCTATTTCTTATTATTTTAGAGGTGCCTTTGAAGGTATGGCTTTCTTATTATTTTAGAGGTGCCATGGAAGGTTTGGCTTTATTAGGAAGGGTTGTATTTAGGAAATATGTAAAAAAAGTAGGTAATGTTCTAAAAGCACTTTGAAGGTTGAACAATTAGACAATGGCTCATAGACCAAAGGGTTTGTAAACCATGTTGAGAAGTTTGTACTTTATTTTGTAAGTAATGGAGAAAGATTGGGGTATAAAGTACAGTTTTGGTAATACAAGCCCCTTGAAGAAATTCTGATGCATGCTAAAAATTAAGAACCATTGTTATATGTATTTATGCAGATTAAAGGCATGCAGATATTTTTTAATTAAAGCACTTTTAAAAAAATTACTTAATTTATTTAAATTGCAGATTAATATAAGTATACATGTGATTGGGTTACATTGTTTGCATTTATTAAGTAGTATCTGAGTTGTAGTTGAGTCATTTACTCAGGAGGAGTCATATACCCCTACTAATAGACCTGTTAGGTGGGAGCTTACTGAACTTCCCTTCCTCTACTTGAATTTAATTGTGTTTTTCTCTCATGTGGGCCAGTTGTTGTTCACATGCTAGTTTCAAATTAGTAGTGAGTACATAGGGAGCATGCAGATATTTTTAATAATATTGCTTTAATTCTCTAGGTTTTCTTATAGAATATATTAAATGTAGTCTAGCAAGTTTCTGATGGGCTAACTAAATTTTCTCCTAGATCTGTTCTAAAATTATAGATATCTTTTGCTGGAAAATCATTGTCCTCAGATTTTATAACCAAAAGTATTCCTCCTTTAGAGAGGTGGCATAGCTTGATGGTTAAGAACATAAGCTTTGGAGTTAAGCTACCTGGGTTAAAATTCCAGCTATGTCCTTGATTTGCCAAGTATTCAAGGGCAGTTTATTTAACCTCTTTATGCCTTAGTAGTCTCATATATGAAATGGACAAATAATATCTCATAGGGTATTATTCTTACCAAAGTAAGAATCAAAAGAAATAATGTTTATAAAGCTACTTAGTACATTTCTATGTACTAAATACTAAGTGCTACAGAGAGAAAATGTAATACTAACAATAATTATTACTACATATGATACATGAATGTATCAAAAGTTACATAATAAAAAAATTAAAAATAGCGCTGAGATAGCCCAAGCACAGAGTGCTCATCATTAAAAAATATTGGCTAAATGGCCATTATGTGCCTGAACTTTGGGGGCCCATTTCTCTTTTCTGGGTTTAGTAGAAGTATTTGCCCCTTTCTTATTTGTGTTCTGTCTTTACCTGTCACTTATCCTCTCTCCTTCATGGAAGTTTTAGGCTCGGTTGCCTCTCATTTTTGCAGATTTCCTTTGGGCTCATACTGCTCTCTACTTGCTACTCTAATCTTTCTTTCAGAGACACATAAAGTAATGTGAATAAATGATGAATAAAAAGACTAACGTGCTGCCCCAATTTACTTCCCTTCCTTGCTTCTACTCCAGCTATTCTTTCCTGCTACTCTACTGAAATTATTGATACATTTGCTGATTGTCATTGGTAATCATTCTGTCCTCCTCAAATCTTTTAACCTCTTCTGATTACCTCTTTTTTCTGTCTCAAGTTCTGGACTCATTTTTAATTATTTATTTAGGTAGTTATCTTTTTAATGCTGTTATGAGACAGTTCAATATCTCCAAATTTATTTTTGCTGTTTTTTCATCAGACTTGTTTCTCCCTGTTGTGTTTTCTGTCTTGATTAATGACACTACCATCCAAACAATTGTCAAGTTGAAAATCTGGACGGTATTCTCCCTTCTTTCAATCTTCCACATTTAATCAATCACTAAGCCCTGCTGATGTTGCCCCCTTTCCTTCTTGTCTACTTCCACTGCCACTGAGCGGATTCATTTTCATTTTTCACCAGTTTCCATCCTTATTGCTTCCTTAATATCTCTTAAATAATATCGCCCTCTTTCCATCTTCATCTTTATTTCCTTGTTTCATACCTATGTTTTTCCTCCTGAAATTTTATGTTAGTATCCTAGGATAGGATACTAACATAAAATTTATCTAATAGTCTTCAGCCTCATTCCCCTTTCCAGAGTAACCTTCATGATGCTGCTAGATTGATCATTCTAAAATGAAACATAGATCATATTACTCCCTTCCTTAAAATCCTTCCCATTAAAAAGCAGTTTCTTTTATTTCTCTAGGTTAAAGAGTCAAATTCTTAAGGATGTCATTTAAGGCCTCCAGCTCTGCATTACTCTTCTTTTTTTTTTTTTTTTTGCAGTTTTTGGCTGGGGCTGGGTTTGAACGCGCCACCTCCGGCATCCAGAGCCAGAGCCTTACTCCTTTGAGCCACAGGCGTTGCCTTGCATACCTCTTTATTTATGTGATATCCCCTTTCCTTTAGTCATACTTTCTTTAGTAGGTAGATTTACCTCTGCCCTCTACTTAGTGTTACTTTGTGCCTACATTTTCTCCCATCTCCCTTCTACACGTTCTGACTTGGGAATGTGGTTCCTTAGTACCCTGTACTCCCTCAGATCAAAGGAGTTACCACTCTCTATTATAGTTTGCATGATTTCTGTACCAGATCATGAATGTACTGATACCAGTGAGTACAATTTTTATTTTTTGTGTTAAGTATCTAGTACAGTGCTTTGTGACATGGTAGTTATTAAATAAAAGATTAATACATTTATATGCAAATTTGCAGTACATAATCTTCATTTGCATTTTTTGTAACTATGAAGATTGAAGTAAGCATGTCTATATTGGAGAAACCTTGAAGGAAAGAACCTTATCTTTCTCTTATCAGTTAACAGCTTGAGTGCTACCATGTGTTTAGCCCTGGGTGAGGCACTGCATGAATGAAATCAAAAGAAATAAAGGAAGAAGTGGTGTTATAATTTTCTTTTCTTTGACAAAATGTGTCTTTAAATAATTCATTTCACACTCATAATTCATCACGTTTTATTTTTAGCCATTTTAGTTTTAGGCAAAGAAATAGAAATCATCTAGGTTAGCATCTAAAATGCGAATTTTGAACTTTCTGCCGTAGTATGGCACTTGTCCAATGGAATCTGTTAAAAATTTTCCTCTGGGTTAGATCTAAGTTGAGAAGAATGAGGTAACTTTAATGTGAACCCAGATTATACTGTAGGCTTTCTCTCCAGTTATTTGCCAAATTCACAATTCCATTTGTATCTGGAATTGGGAAAGCTGAGTTTAATGTGGATGTTTGCCAAGTTAGAAAATCTTGGCAAGATAGTCTGATTCTCTGTGCTTAATTATATAGTTTTATTCTAAAGTTCATCACGTGTTCATTTATAGATACCAATTATTCTCCAAAGGTGAATTCACTGGTTGCCAATCTCTCATTTATATTATTCTTTTGGTAGATAATCATTTACTGTCAAGTCTTCCATCTTTCTGAGAAGGCCAGCATGCATTTTGTAATTACCAACTGGCTAGCCAGTTTTGTCTCTTTGCTAGATGTGTGAATTTTAAAGTTATACAGGTATAAAGTCCTCAGACTAAGTTCTTGGTATGCTAATTCATTTGGTATTTATTATTAATGCCTGCTGTGATGCTGTTTTAGGCACTGATATATACACTGCAGTGAATGAAACAAAGTTCTAGCATTTTAGGTGATTATATTATAGTGGGGTGAAGTAATATATTACCCATAAAACACCCTATTAGGTACTGATGACAGCTATGAAGAAAAATTAAGCAGAAGAGGGGACAGAATAACAGATGTGTTTATGATATCATATATAGGATGATCAAGAAAGGCCTGACAAGGTGACTTTAGTAGAGATATAAAGGAAATTAAGTAAATGGGCCTTACAGACTTCTGAGGAAAGAATGTTCTAGTGAGAGGAAACTGATGTAGGAGTGTGTTTGGTGTTTAAGAAACAGTAAGGAAGTTTAAATGTCTGGATTTGGATAAAATAGCAAGAGAAATTGATGAGCTCAGAGGGATAGCAGGAGACGAGATCACTTAGAGCCTTCATGAACCATGATGAAACCTGTAACTTTTACTCTGAGAGAAACAGGAAGCTATTGAAGGGCTTTCAGCAGTGATCTGATGTATGATTTAAAAGGTTTATTCTTTATTGAGAAGAGATTGTAGTAGGACAAGGGTGGAAGCTGAGTGAACAATGAGGAGGTTACTTCTGTATAGGTAAGAGGTGCTGGTGGCTTTGACCAGGGTAGTAAAGCTAGAAGTGTTGAGAAGTGATCAGATTCTGGATATGTTTTGTATTTTCTGGTTGCCTAAGTGCAAGGTATAAGAGTAAGAGAATTGCAGAGTTTTGGCCTAAGCATTTGGCCTGGATATAGAAAAATGAAAAGTAGGAAATGATGTTAAACATATCTAGGGTAAATGTGTTTAATTTAAAAAAGAGAGAGAGACAGAGAGAAGGCCAGGTGTGTTAGCTCACCTGTAATCTTCGCACTCTGGGAGGCCAAGGCAGGTGGATTGCTTGAGCTCAGGTGTTCAAAACCAGCCTGAGCAAAAGTGAGACCCTGTCTCTACTAAAAATAGAAAAACTAGCCGGGCATTGTGATGCATGTCTGGAGTCCCACCTACTCCAAAAGCTGAGTCAAGAGGATCGCTGGAGCCTAGGAGTTTGAGGTTGCTGTGAGCTATGATGGCATGGCACCCTAGCCTCTGGCAACAGAGGGAGTCTCTGTCTAAACAACAACAAAAGAAAAAAGAGAGAGAGAAATAATTATTATATGTCATGGTTATCTCTTAAAACATATTCCACTTTATCTGATTTAGCATCTTCCCTTACTCGAACGTCTCATCTTCAGGCTGTTTCCCATTACCTCACATTTTGTTCTCCCTGGTTATGCTGTTTGTGTGGTGCTTGGTTTTTATTCCACTTTAAAATGTAGGTTATATGATGAGGCTAACAGATCAGGAGGCAACTGTCATTGAAAAGATAGGTTATTGCAGTTTTCTAAGAGAAGTGGGCACAGCATATCCACACAGGGCCTCACCTGGAAGCACCTGGGCTGGTTAAGAGGTAGAAGAAGCTAGGGATAGCATGGACTAGAGCCTTTGTTGTGCTTGTAGTAAGAGGGAACAGATGGTGCAGGTTAAACACCTTTAGGATTGGCTAATCTGAATAATTTCTACATGTTCCAGGGTAAAAGGACTGTCCCAAATTGTCAGGTACCTGGCCTGGAGGTGATTAGAACAAGGAATGTAAGAACCTTTTGAGATCCCATTAATGGGGAAGTCAGTCGAGAGGTAAGGTTTGAGAGTGGTTGGTTTGCATATGAAAGTGAAGTAGTTAACTATCTAAAGATTTAACTAACCCTGGGAGGGACAGTCTCTTATGGGTGGGCAAGGTGCAGGTGCTAGGTGCAGACTATCAAAAATATAGAAAATATAGCCAATATAACTTCTCTATGTCATATTTGCTTGGCTTCTGTATCTCCAATACTACCACCCTAGTTTATGCTCTCCAGACATCTGGTGAGGATAGTTAAAACAAGACCTTACTTTTGTTTTTAGTTCTTACCTCTTCTTCCCTAGCATTTGTTTTCATGTTAATTTCCTTAAAAGGGAGTGTGTGTGTGTGTGTGTGTGTGTGTGTGTGTGTGTGTGTTGTATAATGGTAATCTTATTGTGGTTTTGCTTTGTGTTGGGTGGCCTATCAGGACTCTACAGGAACCCTACCATCTTTCTCCTAAAATAGAGGACCTAGTTAGCCCCACCCCTGAAATTTGCCCTAAAGGACTCTAACCTACCAAGCGCTTCCAGCAAGCTGTGGAATTTGTCCACCTTCTGTGGCCCCATATAAAAGAGTTCTCTGACTGCCCCCTTCTCCCCAGATGCCATCTTTGCTCTGCCCAGGCAGGGTGCTGTCCCTTTTTAATAAACCTGACCCAAACATCTCTTTCCTGGTCACGTCTGTGAGCTCCACTGTGACACTTTTCATTTGATGCCAAAACCGGGACTGGTAGCTAACTGGTGACTGATTGGTAGCTGATGGGGGGGGTGCTGGCTAGTTACTGGCTTAGCTCCATCTTGCTGCCAGCCTCCCTAGCCACCTCAATTTCTTCAGAAACTGGTCCTGGTTGTGCTGGAAACCAACTCATTGACCCACCTGTCGGAGAATTCTAGAAGATTTCGTTCCAACTGCTATTTAAGGTTCAGTAGGTTCTTAAACACCTTCAAACAGAATCTTCCTTGGCTCACTTCTTGGCTTGCTCTATGCCTCAGTGTCTTCCTGTCCTTCTCACTGCTTTGTTTGTACCTAGCTAGGGGTTTTCAGTTCCAGTGCTGTGCTATCTTCTGGGGCCCTGGTGACCACAGATTGTTTTGTTTTTCACTTTAGGCTCCAATGTTGGACCCTTCTAAGGTCCCAGGGACCTCAAATTTCTGAGAAACAATAGAAACCCCTGACTTTTCTCAGTCTGTTTTTTGCTGTCTATATCCTGGGTCTGGGGAATCAAGGGAAGTCTTCTTTTCCACCTAGGTTGGGGAAGGGCATCTGAGACATGAAAGCTGGCCCTTCCATCTGCTCAACAGAGATAGCCCAGGGTGTTTCTCTCAACCTCAATACAAATTGGAAAACAAGACCTTTAATTTCAATATCTTAAAAGACTTAAATAATTTCCTCCCCCTCCCCCCAAATGGCAGGTGGAATGAAGTCCTCTTATCTTCAGAACTTTCTCTTCTCTCCCTGTGCAGATTGTTGCTCAGACACCTCACCCTCTATCTTCCCTGATCTTCCTCCCTGTTTTCCCTCCTCCATAGATTCCTGGGGCTCCTAGTGCTCCACTACCTCCTAACCTGCCTCTGGAGCCTCAAGCCTCCCCCACCCCAGTCCCATCATGTTCCCTCTGTTATTGAGTTATATCGGCCTCTTCCCCTACTGAACAGCCACATGCCCCTCCCCTCAGCACAGAAGGAACTGGTGTTACAAGACCTGGAACTGGTGTTACAAGACCCGGAACTGGAACTACGGGGCTACAAACTTGGCAGCAGTGGTGATGGAGGCTATGTGTGCTTGCTCCCCAGGCTGCAGCCAGCACCGGCACAGTCATAGCAGGCCAGTGGGGCTAGATGGCCAGGAATGTGATGATGCTCACAGTCCCTGTAGCCACCTTGCCCCCCTTTTACTCAGCTTCCTTCCATCTGCCAACTTCCCTCTGCCCGCGGACTTTGGAAAAAGTCTAACCTCACTACACTCTTACCTACTATATACCAACTCCCCCACTAGAATATCTTAAAGGTCAAAAGACATAATAAATCTCTCAAAGCCAAGATAAAAATCCAGCCCTTTTTTCTTTCTTAAAATATTTCCTCCTCTTGCTAACCTAAATCTTAATACCATGAAAGGACCAGCTGCCTTAACAACATGCCTTGTCTTACAGTCGGCCCTAATATTTCATACAAGCTCCAAAAACTAAAAAAGGGCCTCAAACTCACAAGCAGAACTTTTAGACCTAAACTTCATAGTCTTACAATAACTGAGATGGAGAGAGGAAATAGAGAAAAATGGGACTGACGGTAGCCACAAAAGCAGAAAACATTTTTTAATAACGACTGCCACTCTAAAACTTCTCCAGAGATAGTTACTCAAAAGGCCCAAGCAAGAACATCATACCTTTCTACAGAACAGCCCTCTGCTCCCCTAACTATGACTCTAGTCCTATGACTCCCTAAAATGTCCCCGAAGGCATCTTTGCTAGAATCCTGGCACTGTGTCTTCTCACAAAAGAGAAAGACGGTAGAAGGAAGAGTATAATCTCCTTAGAACAGGAGATTACATTCGTCTTCTGGAACTGGTGGCCCCCTAAATTGACATCTTCCATACCCCTGAACCCATAGGAATAGTTTCTATCTGAAAATGGGCACCGCCTGTGGCTCAGTGGGGTAGGGCACCGGCCCCATATACTGAGGGTGGCAGATTTGAACCCAGCCCCAGCCAAACTGCAACAAAAGATAGCCGGGCATTGTGGCGGGCGCCTGTAGTCCCAGCTACTCGGGAGGCTGAGGCAAGAGAATCACCTAAGCCCAGGAGTTGGAGGTTACTGTGAGCTGTGATGGTATGGCACTCTACTGATGGCAACAAAGTTGGACTATCTCAGGGAAAAAAAAAAGAGAGAGAGAAAATGCTCTCCACTTCATTACATTAGGAGAATGGCCTTACTTTCTCTCTAACACAGGTAAGTAAATTAATTCTAATAAATACTGGCGCACATCCTCTATTCTTCTGAATTTTAAAGATCTCTATTTCTCTTTTCTGTCTCCATCATTAAAATGAAAAATAAAATACAACCCCGCTTTATATATCCCACAGTATCTCAATTCTCTGAGATATAAAGTTAGCTTGTTCATCTCTTTATTACTTTCCAGTCTTCCCCCCCACCCCCCAACCAATTTAGAGGTTTAGATTTACTTACAGCAGGGGAAAGGAGCCTTTGCACTTTTGTACAGGAGACCTGCTGTTTCTACACCAACAAGCCTAGGCTGGTTTGAGAGATCATCCCTGGCTCTGGAAACAAACTGCCCATCTACACTCTCAAAATGAGGGATCCTGGCTTGATAGCCCATGGGGTTGCTGGATCTTACCCCTCTTGGATCCTGTCACTGCAATCGTCCTGTTATTGACCATTGCCCCTTGTGTCATCCAGTCCTATCCTCATTTATTCAAGACAGGGTAAAAAAAGTGTCAGCCACAGTGTCAGCCCAATTTCTATCATTCCCAAACCCCCTCCCAAAGTCCCCCGAACCCACACAGTCCTGTTACACCCTACTCATCCCCCTGAGGACAGCTATGACTCTGTTTAGCCAGATACAGTTTCGGAAGACTGCCCATTATTTCTATCATTCCTTTCAACAAGTGCTGGGAATGTCGGGGAGAGGTGGGTCCTACCATGGCCTTATACAAACTCTTCCCCTCCAAAAACAAAGAAACTAGCTCCAACCCTAAAATTTGTATGAAAGGATCCTAACCCAACAAAGCCCTCCAGGCAAGCTGTGGAATTTGCCACATCTTACAGCCCCATATAAAAAGGTCTCTGACTGCCCTTCGACGCAGATGGCATCTTTACCATGCCCAGGTGGGTCAATGTCCCTTTTCAATAAACCTGACCTAAACATCTCTGCTCCAAGTTTTATCTCTGGGCGCTGCTGTGACCTTTCACTTTGCATTCTTCTAATCATCAATAACATTGAATAACTTTCATCTTGTTTTTTGGAGACAAGGTTTTGTCACCCAGGCTAGATTGCAGTGGCATCATCATAGCTTACTTCATCCTCAGACTCCATCAGTTTCCTAAGTAACTGGGACTACAGGTGTATGCTTCTATGTCTAACTAATTTTTGTAATTTTTGCTTTGTGCTTATTTTGGTCTTTCCCCCCTACCCCCAGATTCTTCTGGTGGTAGCAGAGATCATTGATTTGAGACTTTGGTTCTTAACTAATATATGCATTTAGTTCTAGTAATTTCTCTCTCAGCCTTGCTTCAATTGTGTCCTAAAAATTTTGATGTTTTGTTTTCATTTTCATTCAGTTTGCTATATTAAAATTTTTTTTTTTTCTTGAGACTTCCTCTTTGACCCATGGGTTATTTGAAAGTGGGTTGTTTACTGTCCAAGTGTTTGGTTTTCCTATTATCTTTGTTATTGATATATGTTTTTTGCCTCAGAATATTTTCTTTCTTGATGAATGTTTCATAAAGACTTGAAAAGAATGTATATTCTCCTGTCATTTAGTGTAGTGTTCTATAAATATCAGGTTTATTGGTTGATGGTATTGTTAAGTTCTTATTTATGGTTCTCTCTCTAGTTGTTGGGAGTCGGCATTGAAGTAGCTAATTATAATGGCAGATTGTCTCCTCCTTTGAGTTTTCAGTTTTTGCTTCCCATGCAAATACCTTATTTGGTGCATACACATTTAGGATTGTTCTATCTGCCTGGTAGATTATATGTTGTTAGCACCTAATGGCCCATGCTATCGCTGTAAGTTTCTGGTATTAATTTCTTTAGTTTTATCTTGTTTGGGGTTTATTCAGCTTTTTTTTTTTTTAGTTACTAATGATTATCGTTATTAGGAACTGAAGATGAATGATTAATTTGTGATTAATTCAAGTGCTTTAAACTAAGGATATGAGGGAAATGTAACATTTAATGTATCCATTAAAATACCACTACCATCTCAGGTTTATGTGAATGACCTGACACTTGACTGTATGTGTAAAAGAACACGTTTATTATGAAAACATAGTTACTTTTTTTTAAAGTTTCAGATTAATATGAGGATACATATGATTAGATTGCATTGCTTGCATTTAGAAAGTTAAGTCAGAGTTGTTTTGGCCTTCATCCAGGAAATATGCCATATACCTCCGCATTATTCCCTTTGGGTGGTACTTTACTACCACCTTCTTGAATTTAATTGAGTTTTTCTCTCACGTAGGCCTGTAATTGTTAATCTACTAGTTTCAACTTAGTATTGAATACATTGGGTGCTTGTTTTTCCATTCTCATGATATGTAGGAGACTGATCTCCAAATCCTCCAGATTGTTATAAAAGATATAAAATCTCCATCTTTTTATGGCTGAATAGTATTCCCTGGTATATATAGACCATAGTTTATCATGGAAAAAATTGAGAACTGTTTTTTCAAGATTCTCAAAATATAACATTGGTATTTTAATGGAGATTGCATTCATGCATTGATGGGCATGTGGGTTGTTCCACATCCTTGGGATTATGAATTGAGTTGCTACAAACATTTGAGTGCAGATGACCTTATGGCAAAATTACTTTTTTCCTTTTGTGTATCTACATAGTAATGGGATTTCAGGATCAAATGGAAAGTCTACTTTTAGCTCTTAGAGGACATCTGTCCATAAAGGCTATACACTAGTTTGCAGTCCTATCAAGAGTGCGTGAGTGTTCCATTTCCATTCTCTCTGCATGCATGCCAACGTTTGCTGCTTTGGGATCTTGTGATGTGGGCCATTCTCACTCCACGCTTTCTTCTATAGTCTTTATGGTTTTGTGTCTTTGATTTAAATCTTTTTTCCATCATGAGTTAATTTTTATAAGTGGCGAGAAGTGTGGGTCCAGTTATAGGATTTTATATGTGCCTAACCAATTCTCCCAGCATCATTTATTAAATAGAAATTCTTTTCCCTCATATATGTTTGTGTTTGCTTTATTGAAGATCAGATGGTAACATGGGGCTGGTTTCATCTCTAGATTCTCAGTTCTGTTCCAAATGTCGATGTCTCTATTTTTATGCCAATACCATGCTCTTTTAATCACTGTAGACTTGTAGTATGACCTGAAGTCTGGTAATGTGATGCCTCCACAATTGTTCTTACTTCATATAAGTGGATTGGCTATTTGGGGTCTTTCTCTGGTTCCATATAAAATGTAGAACTATTTTTTCAAGACTATTCAGAATATGATATTGGTATTTTAATGGAGATTATTTTAATGGAGATTAAATCTGCAGATTGGTTTAGATAGTACAGACTTTTTTTTTTTTTTTTTTTTGAGACAGAGCCTCAAGCTGTCACCCTGGATAGAGTGCTGTGGCATCACAGCTCACAGCGACCTCCAATTCCTGGGCTCAAGCGAGTATCTTGCCTCCGCCTCCCAAGTAGCTGGGACTACAGGCGCCCGCCACAATGCCCGGCCATTTTTTGGTTGCAGCCGTCATTGTTGTTTGGCAGGCCCAGGCTGGATTTGAACCCGCCAGGTCAGGTGTACGTGGCTGGTGCCTTAGCCCGTTGAGCCACAGGCGCCGAACCGATAGTACAGACATTTTAACAAGTTGATTTTTCCCAGTCATGAGCATGGTATGTTCTTCCATTTGTTAATGTTCTCTGCTGTTTCTTTTCTCAGGGTTTCATAGTTCTCTCTGTTGAGGTTCTTCACATTCTTTGTTGTGTATATTTTAAGGTATTTCATTTTCTTTGATGCTACTTTGAAGGGTATTGTATCTTTGATTTGATTCTTAGGTTTCCTGTTGTTGGCATGTCTGAACGCTACTGATTTGTGAACATTGATTTTATATTCTGACATGTTACTGGATCTCCAGATCCCTTCCAGAAGTTCTTGGGACTTTTTAAGTATAAGACCACATCATCAAAAATGAATGGTAGGTTGATATCCTCTGTCCCTATTTGGAGCCTTGGTATCCTTCTTTTGATGGATTGCATTGGCTAGGACTTCTAGTACTATATCAAATAATAATGGTGATTCAGGGCAACCGTGTCTGGTTCCACTTCTAAGTGGAAATGCTTTCTATTTTTCTCCATTCAATATGATATTGACTGTGGGTTTTTCATAGATGGCTTCTATCAGTTTAAGAAATCTGTCATCTATGCCTATTAAGTGTTACTGTCAAGAAAGGATGCTGAAATGCTTTTTCTGCATCTGTTGTGAGGATCATATGGTCTTTGTTTTTATTTTTATTTATGTGGTGAAATATGTTTATGGAGTTGTGTATGTGGAAATAGCATAGTATCCCTGGGATGAAATCCACCTGGTTTGTGATGAATTATTTTTTTGATGTGTAGCTGAATTCTAAGATTTTATTGAGGGTTTTTCATTAATATTCACTAAAGATATTGATCTGTAGTTTTCTTTTTTTGTTGTTTCCTTTTCTGGTTTTGATATCAGGGTGGTATATGCTACATAAAAGATGTTTGGGAGGGTTTCTTCCTTCTCAGTGTTCTTGAGTAGGTTTTCTATTGTAGGTATAAGCTCTTCTTTGAAGGTTTGGAATAATTCTGGTGTTCAACTGTCTGCTCTAGGACTTTTTCTTAAAATTTTTTTTATGTATTTTTTTGTAGAGACAGAGTCTCACTTTATTGCCCTTGGTAGAGTGTTGTGGTGTCATACAGCTCACAGCAACCTCCAACTCCTGGGCTTAGGTGATTCTCTTTCCTCAGCTTCCTGAGTAGTGGAGACTACAGGTGCCTGCCACACGCCCAGCAATTTTTTTGTTGCAATTTGGCCAGGGCTGGGTTTGAACCTGCCACCCTCCGTATATGGGGCCGGTGCCCTATCCACTGAGCCACAGGTGCCGCCCTGCTCTAGGACTTTTTTTGCGGGGGAGACAGAGTCTCACTTTATCACCCTGGGTAGAAGTGCCGTGGCATCACACAGCTCACAGCAACCTTCAACTCCTGGGCTTAGACTCCTGAGGCTCTTGCCTCAGCCTCCCAAGTAGCTGGGACTACAGGCACCCGCCACAACGCCCGGCTATTTTTCTGTTTTGCAGTTCAGTGAGGCCAGGCTTGAATCCGCCACCTTCAGTATATGGGGCCCGCACCCTACTCGATGAGCCCCAGGCGCTGCCCTACTCTAGGACTTTTTATTGTTGGAAGATTTTTTATTGTTTATTTGATTTCAGTGTTTAATATTAGTCTTTTCAGTGTTCTGTTTCTTCCTGGTTGAGGCTAAGGGAGGTAGTGTAATTTCTGGAATTGGTCCATTTCCTTCATGTTTTCAAATTTCTGGGTGTAGAGTATTTTTGTAGTATTTGGTGATGATCTTTTGTATCTCTGTGGCATCTGTTGCTATTTCCTGTTTTTTTTTTTTTTTTTTTTTTTTTTTGTGTGATTGTGGTTTTTATAGATATTAATTTTATAGTTTATTTTGCTTAGGGTTTATTGATTTTATATTTTTAAATAAACAACTTTTTTTA
>CAUYRH010174838.1:0-14166 GCA_963574655.1 Perodicticus potto | reverse complement strand
AGCTGGAGGTGGGAGGTTCACACCATGGGACAGACTGGATGGAGATGGAGGGTGAGGGTGAGGTGGGAGGCTCACACTGTGGGACTCACTGGATGGAGATGGATTGTGAGCTGGAGGTGGGAGGCTCACACTGTGGGACTGACTGGGTGGATATGGACAGTGAGCTGGAGGTGGGAGGTTCACACCATGGGACAGACTGGATGGAGATGGAGGGTGAGGGGGAGGTGGGAGGTTCACACCATGGGACAGACTGGATGGAGATGGACAGCAAGCTGGAAGTGGGAGGTTCACACCATGGGACAGACTGGATGGAGATGTAGGGTGAGGGGGAGGTGGGAGGGTCACACTGTGGGACTGACTGGGTGGATATGGAGGGTGAGTGGGAGATGGGAGGCTCACAATGTGGGACTGACTGGATGGAGATGGATTGTGAGCTGGAGGTGGGAGGTTCACACCATGGGACTGACTGGATGGAGATGGATGGGGAGCTGGAGGTGGGAGGTTCACACTGTGGGACTGACTGGATGGAGATGGATTGTGAGCTGGAGGTGGGAGGTTCACACTGTGGGACTGGCTGGATGGAGATGGATGGGGAGCTGGAGGTGGGAGGTTCACACTGTGGGACTGACTGGATGGAGATGGATGGGGAGCTGGAGGTGGGAGGTTCACACCAGGGGACTGACTGGATATTCACTTCCAGATTAAAATGAGAGCATGGCTTGGAGGAAAGAAGCGTTTGGGGGCGCAGGGAAGGCAGCGTCAGGCTGGGATGTGGAGACCCCTGAATGTCCTGCAGGGAGCTGGATTTTATCCTGCAGGTAGTGAGGGTTTTAGTGCCAGTGTGAGCAGCATCTTGCGGACTCCATGGAACGTCGTGCGTTTGGCGAGGTTGGATGCCCTGTAGCTCTTGGCCCTGAACGTAAAGTTAAACTAACGGGCTCCTCAGGGAAAGTGGCCGCCAGAGCGGGCGGTGCGGAGCATCTGGTGCCCCTCGCAGAGCCCCCGCCGGCTGCCCGCTCCGCGGAGTCCATCCCCGCGTCATCGGCAGCGTGGGCCACCTGCTGAAAACCCAAAGTCAGGTTGCCTTCGCTCCCCAGCCTCCCTCCCCCGTCGCCACTCCACAGGCCACTTGGCTTTGCAGAACCGTTTTCAAAAATGTTTATAACGTTTTCCTACTGCCTGTTCCATCTGCTCCTCACTCACGGGGGCCTGGCGCCTTCACAAGGCCTGGGAGTCAGGCTCACGATGCCAGCAAAGGTTAAAATTGCGGCTTCTCTTCTATCATGTGGGTTTTTACTGTGGTTGCATCCTTCCGTCCTTAGGTGTAGCTCGGTGCAATCTTTCCCTCCAATGAAGACAAGTCTGTTGCTAATTCTGAAATAAAAAGAAAAAAACGTAGGACATTTCCCCATTAACATCAGTGGGCCGGTATGACAGTGGTAACACACACACAGGGACACACACTGATGCACACACACATCCTTGCACTGCTGTTCAAACTTTATCTTCCATAGATTTTTACCACTAAAACTCTGTGTGTGAGACCATCAATGTGTAAACTTTATTTTTAAAATAAATGCTGAAAGTAAAATTCATGATAATAATCATTCTCGGCTCGGCACCTGTGGCTCCAACCACATACACCTGAGCTGGCAGGTTCGAATCCAGCCCCGGCCGCTAAACAACAATGATGGCTGCAACCAAAAAATAGCCAGGTGTTGCGGTGGGTGCCTGTAGTCCCAGCTACTGGGGAGGCAGAGGCAGGAGAATCGCTTAAGCCCAGGAGATGGAGGTTGCTGTGCCACTCACTCTACCCAGGGAGAAGCTTGAGGCTCTGTCTCAAAAAAAAAAAAAAAAAATCATTCTCACTCAGGAGATGGATTGTCAAGGTCATCTCAGTGAAAATGATGCAGGTTTTCAGATCAGCTTTTGAATTCTGCAGAAGCATTTGATTCTGTGTTTCTACACATTTCAACATTATAATTTAAAAACTATTAGCAAATAAAAATGAAAAATTTTTTTGATTAGGTAAAGTCCCTCTTATAATCGTGTCCTGCCCCCCACCAGAGGTGTGCCATACACCATATACACCGTGACCCTCCCCAAATGAAACATTTTTGAAATAGAAATATTTAATCAAAGAGTTAAGAAAATCTCAGCTTTTATACTCTAGTTAAAAGGTAACATTCTTTGGAAGAATAAGTCATATCGAATTGTCTGCAGACACACGTATTATTTTTTGGCTTAATTTAGATGATAATACAAGTTTCCAAAAATTGACCTAGATTTTGCTTTGACCTAGATTCCACCTTTGCTTCTTTTATTTAACAAACTATGCTGACTGTGGCGTACACATTTTTGTTTCCTGATACAAGTATACGGAAAAATTAGGAAAAACACAAAAGTCTTACTCAGCTAGTAGCCAGCCAAGAGCTGTCTTTTGGTTTTATAGTTGTAGCACGCGCTCCTCCTAGTGGACTTTCCCAGAATTACTTGTTACATTTGCGGACAAAAGCAAGCGGCAGAAATAGCATAAAATCATTCTCATTAGGTTGTTAATACAACCTAATAGCTGATCTCTTTCACCAGTGGTGCAGAATCCATTTTTCTGTGATTATGGAATAAATTTAAATAACTTACAAAGTATACAGAGCAAGTAATGAGAAAAAACCTAGACTGAACTTCTGGTTATTGCCTACTTCCCTGTTTTTCAACCTTTTTTATCACATGGCACATTTGAATTTAGAGTTAAACTTCTGTGGCACACTCAAATTATGTTGATCAAGAAAAAATAGTTTATAAAATAACATACTTACTGTGCTTTGAACTTCCTTCAAAAATAATTTAATTAATGATCTTTAAAAATGTTCAAGACAGGCTGGGCACAGAGGCTCACACCTGTAATCTTAGCAGTCTGGGAGGCCGAGGTGGGTGGATTGCTTGAACTCAGGAGTTCAAGACCAGCCTGAGCAAAACTGAGACCCTGTCTCTACTAAACATAGAAAAACCGTGGCAAGAGGATTGCTTAAAATGTTTGTAATGTTTTACCACTTCCAGATTAAAATGAAAGCGTGGCTGGGAGGAAAAAGTTGGAGGTTGCTGTGAGCTATGATGCCATACCACTCTAACCAGGGTGACAGCTTGAGTTTGATACTGTGTTTAAAAGAAATAAAAATAGGCTCTGCCCCTGTGACTCAATAGGCTAAGGTGCCAGCCACGTACACCTGAGCTGGCGGGTTCGAATCCAGCCCGGTCCGCCAAACAACAATGATGGCTGCAACCAAAAAATGGCCGGGCGTTGTGGGGGGTGCCTGTAGTCCCAGCTACTTGGGAGGCGGAGGCAGGAGGATTGCTTGAGCCCAGGAGTTGGAGGTTGCTGTGAACTGTGATGCAACAGCACTCTATCCAGGGGGACAGCTTGAGGCTCTGTCTCAAAAAAATAAAAATAAATAAAAATAAAAAAACAAATTAAAACAATTTTTTTCAAGCACACCTAAGATGTGCCATGGCACCCTGGCTGAAAATCACTGGTCTACTTATATTGTGTTATTTTATTTGGGAAAGAAACATAATTTTAATTATAGAATTATACATTAAAATTCTTTTAAAATTTATTTTTAATAGGCCAATTATCCCCCCCCCCTTTTTTTGTATTTTTTGCAGTTTTTGGCCGGGGCTGGGTTTGAACCCTCCACCTCTGATGTGTAGGGCTGGCGCCCGACTCCTTTGAGCCACAGGCGCCACCCCTAATAAGCCAATTATCATCATACATATTTATGCAGTACAAATTGATGTTTTCATTACTTATAGCTGTATGTTGTGTGCTGATCAAATCAAGGTGTTTAGCATGTCCGCACTTCATGCATTTGTCCTTTGTTTGTGGCAAGAAGATTCAAAGGCCGTCTTGTAGCTTTTCTGTAATATACAGTATTTACTGTTAACCACCTGTCATCCTCTCCCTGCAGTAGGACAGCAGAACTTTTCCTCCTGTCTCATTATAACTTTGTCCCCATTAGCCAGCCTCTCCCCATCCCCTCCTCCCCTCCCCTGCACGGGTCAGCATCTCCTAAGTGTATTCTCATGTTTGTGAAATTGCTTAAAAAGTTATTTTTTACAGGTACAGCACAAGGTGAATACTAAATGTCCAGTTTTTTAAAGAACACAAAAATAGTGATTGCTAATTCTTATTTTGTCAAAAACCTATACTCTGGGGCAGCGCCTGTGGCTCAAGGAGTAGGGCACTGGTCCCATGTACCAGAAGTGGTGGGTTCAAACTCAGTCCCGGCCAAAAACTGCCAAGAAAACAACAACAACCCCCCCACCATACTCTGAACATTTACTTAGTGAAAAAGAACGGATAGTGAAAATTTATTTTCTTCTCTTTTTTGGTTTTCTTACGTTTTTTTTTTAACAATTTGTTCAAATTATAGAATTTTATCACAAGGAAAATAAAGTCTATCATTTAAGAAAATACTACACATGGGGCTCGGCACCCGTAGCACAGTAGTATGGTGCCAGCCACATACACCAAGGGTGGTGGGTTTGAACCCGGCCCGGGCCAGCTAAACTGCAACAAAACATAGCTGGACGTTGTGGCGGGTGCCTGTAGTCCCAGCTCCACGGGAGGCTAAGGCAAGAGAATCACGTAAGCCTAAGAGTTTGAGGTTGCTGTGAGCTGTGATGCCACAGCACTCTAGCCAGGGCAACATAGTGAGACTCTGTCTTGAAAGAAAAAAAAAGAAAAGAAAAGAAAATACTACACATGGGATAACTTTCGGTGTGCTTAATCTGAAAGCGTCAACAGAAATATGATTGTAGTTACCAGGGACACAGATGCTGCTGTTTTCACTGTATTGGTGGGCTGCTGTTTGGCCTCTTCCCAGGCCTCTGTGTGGGATATTTTCTTCTACATCCTGTTTGTTGAATATCCATATGAAGTAAAATCCCAAACAGCCTTGTAGGTCCTTGAGTACAATATTTATTTTTACTAGATTTAGTGCAACATTGCTGCACTAACTTCCTTCATTTAGTATCCAAAAAATTATTCTTGAGCAGCATAACACTTAGCATTTAACATTATTACAAGGTGAACAGCCACAGACATTATCTGATAATCTATTCTGTGTTACAAATCATAAAAGGAGATGATTTTTAGAAAGCCTCATTCCTCTAGCTCATTAAAATGAAAAAGATCTTTTATTAGCACAGGGTACTTCCTTATTTTTGTTCTTACAAACAGATTAATTATAGTACATGACGTTATCCCGCAGGTCTGTCATAAGAGAAGTTGAAGTCACGTTTTGGACTCGGACTATTTATTAGTAATTCAAGTAGAACAAATGGATTTCTGAAATAAACCTTCTTGGGGTTAATGGACCTCTGTCCTGCAATTTAATAAATACATTGTGGTATTTTTTATTATTAACTGCAATGCCTCTTTAATTATGATTCATCATTATGTATGTGTAACATATTGGATGCACATATAGTTTATTAAGCATTACTGCTTTGAAATCTGTCAGCTTTTTACTACTTCCAAAGAACACACTCTCCCCCCAGTATCTAAAGAAATGTATGATTTAATTGGTACAGATGGAATGCTAAATGTAAAGGAAACCAATACTGTAAAACATCACACCGTCTGTGGATGTCTGTCTTTCCATACCAGCCTTGATTTATTCAGAGGGCTGTGCTTCAATACGAAGCCGCTGAGAGCCAGTGTTCCACACAGACTCCCTTTCTACCCCGGGAAGGTGAGGAATGGCTGTAGTCACAATAGGAGGAGGGAGTCACACTTTATAGGGGCAGTCACACACAAACCACTGATTAGCGTGACAGGTATAGTGGGTTCAGTTTGTTTATAACACATTTTACTTTTTTTGGAGGGGGAGATGTGGTCCTTCTCTGTCACCCAGGCTGGAGTACAGTGGCACAATCACAGCTCATTGCAGCTTCAAAGTCCTGGGCTCAAGCAATCCTCCTGCCTCAGCCTTCCGGGTAGCTGAGACTATAAGCGCCCACCACCAAATCTGGTTAATTTTAATTTTTTAGACAGGGACAAGGTCTCACTATGTTGCCCATGCTGGTCCTGAACTCTTGGCCTAAGCATCCTCCCTGAAAGTGCTGGAGTTACAGGTGTGAGCCACTGCACTGCACATTTTACTTTTAATATTTTACGTGTAGCACCCAGTGTCTTTTCAAGCTGGCCCGCGTACTCTGACTCAGGACGTGGCCTCGGGACATTTCTCTCTCAGCTGTGCGCAAACCTGAGCTGGCTGCCTTGTCACAACACAGAGGTTTTGAGTCAGAATTTCTGGGTAGGGCCTGAGAATGTGCACGGTGCAGGCTTGCCGTGGGATTTAGGAGGCCACGACCTGCCAGAATGCTGCCTGTACTCATATTGTCCTCATGCAGCTCATGTCATTCACGTTCTTTATCAACATCCATTTCTCTTTCCTGGTATTTAATGCACATTATTGGGGTGTCCAACTGGTGGCCCGAGGGGCACATGAAGATTATGTGAGGCCCCTTTTGCTTATTTCTGGTGTTGGATATCTTGAAAAGTATTTGCCAACCTTTTTTCCCCCCTCATCTGCTTTCGTTAGTGTTTGTGTATTAATGTGTGGCTGAACCCTTATTCTGCCAGTGTGTGGTTGGACATCCTGCAAACTGGATTATCTAATGTGTGCTTGGTAGAGGACATTACAACTGTGTGTTCAAAAGTGTGGTCCACCAAATACCTTTATCAATATCCTCTGGAAAGTTTGTTAAAAGCTTGTTTCTGGGCTGCGCCCCAGAAAAGGGGTTCCAAAATCTGCTTATTGACAACTCTTCAGATTATCCTTCTTCATGTGGAGAATGGGGCACAACTTCCCAGAAACACCAGAGGGACCGATACCCCCCACAGGCTCACACGGCTCCTGAAGTGGTGTCCACTTGAGGAAGCCGAGTGCCTGAGGCCGAGGTCAGGACTCCCCTCGGGGGCCACCCCTTCTTTTCCTCCCTCCCCAAACTGAGAAAGCCGGTTCTCCAGCCACTGTCACAGGAGGGAGGCTCCCACCCATGACAGGGGCTCACTAGCCCACTCACCACGCCAGCTTGGACACCAGGTTACCCGACGGTCACAATCAGATCATCTCTCCGAGGAGAATCAGGCTCATTGAGGAAACAGGGACAATATAGGGAATGATGTATGCTTCAATTCTGGGCGTCCCTCACTCACCACGGGCTGCTTACCTCGGCTGGTCTGACAGCTCCTCTGTGTTTTCAGAAACGCAGCTAGAGCTGGAAGATCTTCTTCCCAGGCATGGCTGCGCCTTTCTGCCCTTTGCCTTTTCTCTCCCCGCGGGTGGGGTCTCCTCCTCCTGCTCTACCTGCTTGGGCTCCTCACGCCATGGTGGCCCCAGGGGAGTTGGCCAGGTCAGCGGGCTGGGGAAGCTGCCCACAGGAGGCCACACTCCGGGGATGTTGTTGTCACCATCCGTAGAAAATATAATCTGCTACATTTAGGAATTAAAATTGGCAAAGCATAATGCTTGATCGAACATGGAGAGTAAGAGAAATGAATCAGAGGTCAGGGGATGAGAGATAATGGCTTTCCCAACATTGCTTTATGGAAAAAATCAGAGGAGTTTTGGACACATTAGAATGGTTGAAGATGTGGTGTTAGGGATGGTCTAGGTGGTATCAGCTTCTGTCTGATGTTAGGGATGGTCTAGGTGGTATCAGCTTCTGTCTGATGTTCAGGTCTGGGTACACAGTGTAGATCCAGCAGTCAGCATGTACTAATATTTGGAAATCTGAGGGTGAATGGTAGCACATAGGGAGAGGAAGTAGATTGCCAAAATCTGTAGGAAACCACAACAGCCCTCACAGAAGGAGTAGAAAGAGAGTGACGGCCTGGCCTGCAGCGAGGATGGGCCGTCCTGGAAATCTAGGTGGTGAAGCGGCTTGAGAAGGGACTGTCGGACAGGGAGCAGAGATGGGAAGTAAGATTGGACCTTAAGATGTGCTCTGACTTTCTTTTATATTCTCAATACTTATTTATTTATTTAAGTCAGAATAATATGAGGCCATATAGTCAGGTTACATTGTTTGTGTTTGTTAGGCAAAGTCTCAGTGGTAGTTGAGTCCTTCCCCCCCGGAGGTGTGCATATACCCTACGGAGGTGTGCCATATCCCCTACCCGGCAGCGATGGGCACTTACCTAGCTGTCTTCTCCTCCCCTCCTCCCCGTTGAATTAGTGTTGCCTTTGTAGAGCTGTGGAAAGGTGGAGAGAAGATATAGGAGTTGAGGGCTGAGGGAGAGTAAGAGAAGGGGAGACACTATTCTTTGGAAATTTGAATAAGAAAGGGAAGGGATTAGTTAGGCAGTGGCCTGGAGAAAAGTCTTTGTAAGCAGAGGAGGTAAATAAGCAACTTCAGGGGCCAGGGAAGAGGAGCTAGAGAGGAGAGAAGGGTCGTAAGACCTCAGGCTGTGTGCAATTTCTGAGGAGGGGGTGGGGGAGTGAGTAGGTGGGGAGCCTGAGGGTCTCTTCCTACTCTGAGAATAGGGACGTCAGAATGAACCTGGCCCTGGAGAGGTGTGTGGTAGAGGAAGGCCAAGCCACCTCTTCTGGGTACCTGTCTTTTGTAGATAAAATTATAGGCAAGTTTCTTTTCTAAGAATGAAAACTTTGGGAGCTGTGCGGGGATCTTGAGGAAAAGAAGCCAAGATTGGAATATTTCAACAGGGGAAAGAAAAGAATCCAGGGTAAGGAAAATGGCTGGGGTGGTGCTGGCTGTCCACAGACATGTGAATGGCACCGTTCTGCATGGCGGCCTGAATTCTTCACTGGCACTGGGGGAGATTAGAAAAAAGGAAAGTCGCGAAGGAATTAAAGACGTTTGTGAGTGAGAAGTTCTGGTAGTTGTGAAATCCAGAAGAGATAGCAAAGACAGAGCGAAAAGGACGTTTTAGCGCAAGGATTAACACATACAGAAAGGAGCTGCTGCGAATCCTTTAGTTGAATTATTCGGCTCATGAACGTTCGTCCTCTTTCTCTCCTGTTTCCTGGATGTAGAGTTTTATGGTCTAGCTACTTTGTGAACCAAATTAAGGCACAAGGATAGAACACATGAAAAATATGGTAAAACACATATAATAAAATGAGCAAGGATACCTCACAGCTACTTAGTATTTTTCAGTTCTCCAAGATTATTAAAATGTTTTTTATCCTTTTTTCAGACTTTTGGTTAGAAGATGAAGAATTTCTGGGGATCTGAGGTACCATGTGGTGACTGGAGTTAATAATACCGTATTACATGTCTGAACTTCACCACGTGCCCTCATCACTCTCTCCACCAAATACAAAATGGCAGCTGCGTGAGGTGATGCCTGTTATAGTTAACTGGGTTATGGAAATCATTTCACAATGTGTGTGTATATCTCAAATTAAATATTTTACACCTTGGATATATATGATTTTTGCGCATTATACCTCAGCAAAGCCAAGAAACATATTTTTATCCTTTATAAAATCAAGTAATGAATGAATGTCTTCTAGTTGTAAAATATTCAAATATTATAGAAAGAACAAACTATGCTGGCCCTAGGCAGCGCCATTCTCCACCCTGAAGGGAAGCACCCCCCGGAGTTTGGTGTGCAAGGCTGTCTTTCTCTAGTCTGTGAGACGGGGTCTCCTGGCAGGGACAGCTCTAGAACCAGCCCCACGTGTCATCCTTGTGACCCTGGGCAGGCCTCTCTCATCTCAGGTTCTCAGGTTCCTCAACTCCCAATGGGTTAGGAGGTGCATTTACTTGGAATCTCTTTGCAAAGTTGGGACAGAAAAGGGATGGAGAAAAAAAAATTTTTAAAGTGCCTTGAGTGAAAAAAATTTCCACCCTAAGAAAG
The DNA here is from genome assembly GCA_963574655.1 of Perodicticus potto. NCBI lineage: Eukaryota > Metazoa > Chordata > Mammalia > Primates > Lorisidae > Perodicticus > Perodicticus potto. Next base: position 4,274 of record CAUYRH010174838.1, on the reverse strand, counting down.
TAGATCCTCTCCAAACTTTTGTTTCCTCTTGCAGGGATGATCTAAGTCTTAAATAAGGCCAAATAAGGGAAAACAAATTAAAGAGTTACATTAACAAGGTTAGATTTTTGCAGTTTTTTGGCTGGGGCTGGGTGGAACCCACCACCTCCAGCACGTGGGGTCGGCGCCCTACTCCTTGAGCCACAGGCACTGCCCGATTTTTACATTCTTAGAAAAAGGAATGTTTCTGTGATCGCCTCTCTCATTCTCCCAGGAACGTTTGTTTAGCTGAGTTGTTGTCAGAAGAATGAGACTTAGACACTCCTTAAACATGGCAAAACATAAGACAACGTAAAACAGCAAAATCACATCCTGGATTCAAGGAGGACGGTGCCTTCCCGGTAAGAAGGCTAATTCCCTTCTCTCTTGCTCTCCCTGAGAACATCCTCAGGTTTAGTTTGGGGGAAAGTTAACCATTCTCCCACTTCACAACTGGTTTTTATCTTTTGCCAGGATGATTGTCATGTCCCTGGCCAGACAATTAATCTTTTGGTGACCTTGCTACAATTCTCTGCCCGTTTTTGTTCAGAAATTCTTGCACTCGACACATGAGAATTCCAGCAAAGAGGCTTAGATGAGCAGGTGTCATCAAAGCTGCCCTCCTGGGCTCCCTCCCAGGCCCCCTTTACTGGGCTCACAAGGCTGGATCTGAAGGCAGCAGAGACCCAGGCTTTTGGGCTCCAAGTGTGCTAAGGAGTCACTTTGTGTTGTGTAGGACCCAGGGTTTATGTTTTTGGGGTAGTTTTGCAGTTTTTGGCAGGGGCCGGGTTTGAACCTGCCACCTCCAGTATATGGGGCCAGCACCCTACTCCTTGAGCCACAGGCACCGCCTGTTTTTTTTGAGAGACAGAGTCTTACTTCGTGGCCCTCCATAGAGTGCCATTGTGTCACAGCTCACAGCAACCTCCAACTCCTGGGCTTAGGCGATTCTCTTGCCTCAGCCTCCTGAGTAGCTGGGACTACAGGCCCCGTCACAACGCCTGGCTATTGTTTTGTTGCAGTTTGGTGTGGGCTGGGTTCGAACCCACCCTCGGTTTATGGGGCTGGCGCCCTACTAATGAGCCACAAGTGCTGCCCCAGAGTTTATGTTTTAAATATAAAACATAAATCAGAAATCAGAAACTTCTGGTTTGGGTCATATCACTGTTTCCAAGGAAGTCACTCAGCACATTCGTTATGATTTGTGACTTATTCTGGGCTAATGAAGCTGGTGCCAGTGGAAGCACATTTAACTCAAATCTGTAATTTTCTCGAAGCCGCAGTCTTTAGGCCTGTGCCTGGTTCTCTGCACAAACCTCTAGCCCTCGCCATTGGCCTGTTTTGCACGAGGAGCTGCATGACAGTGAGAAGGGAAGAGACAAAGAGAGGAACAAAACTCAAGGGCGACCTTGTTGCTGCCGGCTGAGCTGACAGGCTGCTGTTTTCTGGAAGACGGATAAGGAGTTCTGTCTTGAGAGTAACTAGTTTTTGAGCCTCTGGGGTTTAGATCTTTGTTCCAAGGAAAAAAAACTATATAAAAACTTAACACAAAACAGCATAGAATTTTGGATTAGGGAGCACTGCTGAGACTCTCACCTAGCAAAGCTTTGTATTGCTGAGGCTCTTTTTGCTACAGCCAGATTTAAAGGCAGTCTCTCCGTTGATCCTCAAATCAGCCCATCAAAGGGATTGCACAGGTGTTGTTGGCCTCACTGCTCAGGGGAGGAAAGTTCAAGGTTAGCTGGTCAGTGGTGCAGCCAGCACTTGGGCATCAATACTGCTCGTGTACCTAGTAGGCAATTCATTAGCATATCCAGCTGCAATTTCAGAGGGACGTGGTGTGATGCCAAAGGTCTCATGAACTTCCCGTTTCTATTCCTATATTTATGTACATGATAATCTAAAATTTTAAGGAACAAAACAGATGAGTCTCAGGTTCTACCTGTTTGGCTAAATATTCAACTACTTCAATTCTTAAATTCATCTTCTCTTTGTAAATGAGAACAAAGTATTCCATTCCTGAGAAAATTTTAATGCTCTTACGGTAGAGCTATAGCTTGTATTTACTTGGCATTTTTTTTTTCTGAATTGTATACAGATTTCAAAATTTTAATTAGCCAATTAATATTTTGTGCAAGAGTCAGATTCTGGATTTATGAAATTCCAAGGAGTATCCCGGGCAGGGTGCTTTTGTTCTAAGTAACAGGGAACTCAACTCAACGTGGCTTGAACATGAAGACTATTCACTGGTTCACACAATCCATCCCAGACCCAGGGGGTGCTGCGGAACTGATCACAGGGTCAGCTTCCTCCTGACTCTGTGCTCGGCCATTTCTGGGGTTGCCCCGCCTATGACTCCAGGATGTTACGCAGGCTGCTGGGTGAGTCTCCACGCCTTCCTGTTGATCCAAAGCAGAGTTGCTTGCTCCTGGCTTTGCAGACCAACGAGGCTGACTCTTCCCAGAAGCCCCTCCTCATGTCGAATTGGCCCTAACTGAATCCTAATCCCAAGCCCGAACAGGTTACTAATGAGATAAATGGACCTCCTCAAGCTGGGTTTGCGAATGGGTCCACCCCTGGTGTGGATGGATGTGTCTTCACGGAGTCTGATGGACTGACAGGGAGTTGCTGGGACAGGTCTTAGAAGGAGGGAGAGAATTCCTTTTTTTTTTTTTATTGTTGGGGATTCATTGCAGGTACTAGAAACCAGGTGATACTGATTGCATTTGTTAGGTAAAGTCCCTCTTACAATCGTGTCTTGCCCCCCAAAGGTGTGTCACACACCGAGACCCCAGCCCCTCCCTCCGTCTCTCTCTACCACAGAGAATTCTTAATTCTGACATGTCTCGTGACATTCCACTGCCTCTTCAGCAGCCTGAGCTCCGAGGCAGATCCTGTGTGTGTAAAAGACGATCACTTTTCGGAATATCAGGTGAGGGACGTTAACAGTCTCCCAGGAAAACAAGCATCTCAGAACAAGACAGGCCAAGGCTTGCGCCTGTTTTCCACTGTAGGCAACAAAATATTTGGTAAATTACTTAACTCCGGGAGCTCCCATTTGCTGATTTATGAAGTGAGGATACCGATAGCAAGTTTAGGAATGCTGTCATGAACCTGGGAGTGGAATGTAGACACACACATGTGAGTTGACATTTTAACCAAATTCCCCAGTAGCTCAAAACACCACGAAAACAGCAGACAAAGAAGATTTCTCCATCTCTAAATCTTGGGAAGTGAGTACATAAGACCAGGGTGAATTCTTGGCTATCGCCTTTTGTTGCATCCTATGGGAAAGTGAATCCCCCCAGTAACCAATGTGCAGTGGTTCCCATAGGCTAGTCTGTCAACATCAGGACCACTTTCAGACCTTCAGACTTGCTAATAGTCTGTTGTAGCAATTATTACATGTTTTTCACATAGTGTGGTCAAGAGAATATTCATTTGCCAAATGTTTATTGCAGACCCAGTATGTGCCAGGCAGTTTTGTGGGATCAGGGCTGCAGCAGTGAAAGGTGATGGCGGCACTTCCTGTAAGCAACATCCTTTACGTGTAGGAAATTTTCAGTGATGCCTTCTGAATGGCTTGAATACCCCTAATAGTTGTATATGCTTTACTCAGATCTACAACCAGTTTTAACCTAAAAGTAGAACTGGGGTCTCATACTCTTATTATTATTGTTATTTACTTGATGAACAGACAGTGGTTAGAAGGAGCTTACTTATCAGCTCCCATGTTCTGAAAGCTCACTGCTCGCCAGACCTTGTGCTGAGCACCTTCCACTTCCCTCATTCCTCGTACATTGACATCAGCCTTGGGAGCTGCCTTTCCTTGGACCTTCTGATCCTGTCTATGGAGGCCCTCTCCTGAGGGCTATAGCTAACATTTATTTTACTTTAGAAGTTGCATCTATTACTTTCCAGGTCGCTGACTTTATGCAGGACCTTCATCTTGTACCTTTTTTTTTTAGAAGTACAAGCTTCTAGGAGGCGGGCTAACCTTGATTGCAGGATAGCCTCGACATCTTGTACCTTTTATTGGGCTGTTCACAAACCAAATCTGGCTGTGTTAAGAAGGGCTGTTGGGGCTTTGTCGTGAGCTGGATGTGCCAGGTTATGTCGCAGCTTAGCAGGTTTGAGGCCTCCCTGCATGGCTTGGTTGAGATAGACGGGGGATTTTCAATATGGAGATGTTGTCTGTGAGAGGCACTGTGTCAGTCACGGCTTAGCAGGTCCTGGCTGTGGGTGGACTGGGACAC
>CAUYRH010174835.1:0-56380 GCA_963574655.1 Perodicticus potto | reverse complement strand
TAGAAAGTAGTATTTTATCTGAGATATGTTAGTTTGTCTGTTATCTGGTGTTACCTGTTGGCCATGTATAACAATACTTCAAAAATGTGATTCATGGAATACTATGCAGCATTAAAAAAAGATAGAGACTTTACCTCTTTTATGTTTACATGGATGGAGCTGGAAAATATTCTTCTTAGGAATGGAAAAAAAAATATCCAATGTACTCAGTACTACTATGAAACCAATTTATAATCACTCATACTTTCATATGAAAGATGAATTACAACTATATCACAGGATGAAGGAGGGAAGGTGAGGGGGATGAGAAGGGTGGGGGAGTTTTGATAAAGGGAGGGTTAATGGTGGGACCCCACACCTATGGAGCATGTTGCAAGGGTACAAGTCAAATCTATCAAGTATAGAACACAAATGTCTTAACACTGTGATTAAGTAAATGAGATGAAAGCTATGTTAATTAGTTGGATGTAAGCACTCCAATTTGTACAAATAATCAACACACTGAATCCCACAAAGGCATAAATGTATTTATGATCTATGTATATATGACTTAATAAGAGGGAAAAAAGAAAAACAAAACAAAACAAAACAAAAACAGAAATATGAGCATCTCTATTGTTGGGCAAAAATTGGATGCTCCCATTCCACTATAGTAGTGATTTCTACCAATGTGCCATGGCACACTGATTTTCCCTGAAAGGATCTTAGATGTGCTGTGAAAATTTTTAAGACCATTAATGAAATTATTTTCAGAAGAAATGCAAAGCACAGTATCTTCTTTTTCCCTCTTTTTTGTATCAACATAATTTAAGTGTGCCGTGGAAGTTTAAATATAGGTTCAAGTGTACTGTGAGATTAAAAACAAAAAAAAAAGGTTGAAAGGGTGGTGCCCATAGCTCAGTAGGTATGGTGTCAGCCACATACTCTGAGGCTGGCTGGATGCAACCCGGCCCAGTCCAGCTAAAACAATAATGACAATTGCAACAACAAACAAAAATAGCCATGCATTGTGGCAGGCACCCAGCTACTTGGAGGCTGAGTCAAGATAATAGCTTGAGCCCAAGAGTTTGAGGTTGCTGTGAGCTGTGATGCCACAGCCCTCTGTGCAGGGCGAGAGCTTGAGACTCTGTCTCGAGGAAAAAAAAAGAAAAAAAGAAGAAGAAGAAAAAGAAATAAAACATTTTATAAAAGATTAAAAAACATTGATCTATAGGCTGGGATGTAGAATGTTTTCCTTTTTGTGGTGGCCCATGTACTGCCCTATGCAATGGAAACAGTGCGAAAGAGAGCAGGAAATCACCTCCCTAGGCCCTATATGTCCCAAACACACGCATAACATCTCAATCCCCACAGGACCCTGTGAAATCTTTTCGAATTCCAGCTGAGGAAATTGAGGCCTGAGGATATTTGGCAATTTACCCACATAGCTAGTAAATTGGCAGAGGCTGGACTGGAACCCAGATTATAATGAGGATGAAATGAGTTCATGCAGGTAAATCAGCAGATCACCAGTCAGTGCTTCTCGGATGGGAGCTCTCATTACTCTCCTTGCATGGGGCAGTTCAGTTGCAGCATCAGCATAAGGAATTGCCCACCTCTGGGCCTGGGTTTATACATCTATCAACTAATAGGTTTGACTCTGCAAAATGTCCCTCTCTGAAATACTGGGCTGCTGGAAGATGGAGGGGAAAGAGGAAAGCAGCTTCTAAAGCTGTTAAACTTTCCCCAACAAGCAGCAATTCTTAGACTGGGGCCATTGGAACAGCTTCAAGAGATCTGCAGATGCCCCCAAATAGTCCATGCACTTTGTAAGAATGTGGGATTTTCTGTAGAAGATGGCCACAACTTTGATTCACATCCAAGACCCCAAAGAACTATTAGGGGAGACAGAAAATACCTGAGGAGGGCACCCGACACCCAATGGGCATTTAGTACAAGGTCAAGTTTCCTTGTTACTGTGGATGTCTAACTTGATTCTAAAGAGCTGTACTTAAAAATCTGAGGCACCATTTCTATGTAGATGAAGTTGCTCAATAGAGATCTTGCAATCAGTTCAACTGGAATTCAATTGCACCTCTTCCACTTGCTGGCTGTCTGAGCCCAGCCCAGTTATTCCCCCTCATTGAGCCTCACTTGCTCACACCTACACAGCGGACACAATACCAACTGAGGAAAAGTGTTACTATGACCTGGCATGTGGTAGGCATTTAGAACATGCTATTTCCTTACCTTTCTTTGAAGCCTAATTACAATGTAAAGTTCTAATTATTTTTTAGTGTTGACATAATTTCAACTCTGAAATGGTTATTATTGCTATTGCTCTTAGTGATATTTATGGAGTGCTTACTATATGTCAGGCAGTGTCCTAAAAGATATACACATGTGCACCTATTTAACCATCACAGTTACCCACTAGGAAGGAGCCATTATTATCTCCATTTCACAAATGAAGAAATGGAGGCAAGCACTGAGCTACTAAATTTCTTGCCCAAGATCACCCAGGTGATAAGGAGCTAGAGCTAGTATTTTTTTAGCTAAATTAAAACAAAATTATTGATTCATAGTAGATGTACATATTTGGGGGATACATGTGATTTTAACCACAAGTGCCCCAGTGCAAATCCTCTATTTGTAAGCTGTTACATAATACTGACACTTGTTGGTTACTGATAACAAGAGTTTGTAATCCTGGGCTTTTCTCAGTCTTGTGGAAGGAGCCTCAGTTTATCCCTAATCTTAGAACCCATGACTCTAGCAAAGACCCTTGCCTTTATGGCTAGACTATTGCTACCACATGACTCCCAACCCAGGCTGGGCTTAACCATGTCTTTTGGATGCATCTTAATTCCTACCATTACAATCTATTCTCTACTCATTCATTCATTTGTCCATAAATTCATGGCATTTTTCATTCATTTGGCATTTCTTTCCCTTTTTATATCACTATCCTCCTCCCTCCTTTTACTACCCCCAACTTCTATCTTATCCTCCAGGACAAATTATCATGTTCACGTACATGTGCATATGGAAGCATATGCACATACTTACACACAAATACATGGAGGGCAGTTGGTCACTGTTACATAAAACCAAGATTACATTGTGTATGCTTTTCTGTGCCTTACTTTCTTCACTCAGCAGTCTCTTCCAGAAATCTCTCTAGGTCAAATGGCAGAACTTTACCTCAGTCTTTTCCCTGGTTATGGTCAAATCCATCATCCTTTATCACATTTAGCCACATGGAAGTTCTGGCATTTTCCTGAATACCCCATATTGTGTCCTGCCCCTGTGCCTTTGCCCCTTCTGCTCCCTGGATCTGCAAGTGCACTTCCCTGTTCATCTGGAGGGTACCTTCTTATCTGTCAAGACTCAGCCCATGGCAAGACTTTCCTGACCATTAATTGACCTGGCAGAGTTGATTCTGCTCTCCTTTGTGTACACAAGGTGCTCCAAACAGACTTTTATCTGAGAGTGTCTAAAATGTTAATGATGCTCACAACTGTCTTCTCCAGCTACACTCCAAGTTTCAGGAAAACAGGACTAGTCTGTTTTGCTCACTTCTGAAACATTGTAGTTACCCAATAAAAAATTGCTGACATGATGGATGGATGAATGAAAGAATGAATGAGGATGATGAGAGCCTGAACCAAAGGACTGACAGTGAACAGGAGTGGTATTCGTAGACTTCAGAGCTATTTATAAAGTACAGCTTCTGGGGCTCAGTGATTGGTTTAAGAGAATGTTCCTTATTTCCACAAGAACATAAGCACGTTAAAGATAATGACTGTCTTGTTATAGTTTCAACTCTATTTTTTAGATTGAATAGTGCATGAAACATAGCTGGTGCTCAACAAACATTTATAAAATAAATTACTTCCACTGGAACCAGTGATCTCAGGTCTGAATCCTGACTCTTACTCAGAGGAATATACTGTTCATCAGCCCAAGCCTCTGACCCTGCTGGCCCTCAAACACTTGTGCTGTCTGCTTGCTCACCAGAGCTGTCCAAATCAAAATGCAAGATCATTCTTCCTCGGAATCTTTCTGTACTCTGCACCTCAGCTGGTCTCAGCTATCTCCAGCCCAGGCCTGGGGTTCATGAATGACTGTGAGTGTTTGTGTGTATGTGCCCCCATGTGCACATACACAGCTGTGTGTATGAAAATGCTGTGGATGAGTATGAAGAGGATCCCAGCATGGGGGCTCAGAATATTTCTGTCACTCAGAGAAAGAGGAGGCAGAGCCCAAGGAAGCTTCGGGAGCAACAGAAGAAACTGATATTCTTGCACTGAGGGTAGGATGGGCAGAGCTACCCCACTCTCCTATCAGCATGAGGCCAGAATATGGGCTCTAGAGAGAAACTTTAGCCCAAGAAAACTTAGGACACAAACCTAACTGTAGGATATATACCAGGGGGCAATGCCTTTGGGAGCCCTGGGGTCTAACAATAGGTGTAAAGGAAGAGATGCCCAATCTATAAGCCAAGCTCCTTGGAGGGCTTTCTCAAGAAAGGCCTCTCCCCACCATGCTCCTTGCCTCTTCTTCAGGAGGAGTCCCCAGAGGTCGAACATTGCTTGAGTGGGGCAAGGAATAGGATAGGGAAGAGGTCTTCCTTCTCAAGACCTGTGGCCACATGTGCGTACGGCCCTCCCATAAATCAGAGTTAGCTCAGAGAAACAGCCTCAGCAAAGGCACTGATAATTTCCCAGGGTGGACATTCCCACGGGCTAGTGAGTGGCTCCAATGTGTCTGGAGGTACCTGAAGGACAGGAGTGAGAAACTGAGCTGAAGGAGAAGGTGAGAGCTATGCTGTGGTATTCTTTGAATTCCTTTCTAAATATTTTGGGCTTTATCCTGAGGGCAATTTGAGTGGTGGGAAGAGTACAATCCATGACAGAGTTTATATGGGGTAGTGACATGATTAGCCTTGAATGTGTAAACAGTCACTCTGGTGGCAATGTGGGGAATAGACCAGATGGAAGCATGATTTAGGAACAGAGTGACAAAGAAGAAACTGTGGAGGTTTCATAGGCACCATAGATGTGGAATGGACTTGGGCAACGTGGATCCTTCAAGAGACATTTAAGGGACAGGCCTAGCAGAGGAGTGGCAAGAAGAGCCATAAGGGTACGTTCGCATGGTTGGAGGATTGTGTGACTCAACAGGAGTGCAGGGGCCTGTCTTGACCATTTAAGGTTTTAGCAGACAACCTAGTGCAAATGCCTAGCAGGCAATTGGGAATAGAGATCAGCACCAGACAGGGAAAGCTGATAATGGCAGCATGAGATGATCGAGATAACTCAACTTTCCATCCAGGCCAGCACTATGTTGCTAATCTAGAACACAGAGGCTCAGACAAATTGGGCAATCCTGGCCTGCAACTTGGAGCAATGCACATGCTGGGTAGCCTCCCAGGAATGAGCTCTCACAAACTAAGATCCACCTCCCATATGTACGGGAGGTGGCTTGAAGGAGATGCATTTAACTTAGGTTTGGAATACAAAATGTGTATACAAACCATTTATTCCATTAGTACATTCACTTCCCACTTCAGAACTAAATGTCTCTACTAATTAAATACATTTATTTTAACTGCAGAAGCATTTATTTCCCAAATAAGGACATGATAATTATCTGCAGAGTGAAATTAACCCCAGGATGCTAATCTATACATTTATCTGCCTGGAAATACATTATTCATGGATGCCTGGTCGCGCTGCTAACCGTTGCACAACACTGTTCGATGCACTCTTGCCACCTGGATCTCCATCATTCTTGTTATCTTCTTACTGAGAAATGAGTGGCTGGTGTGGAATTTGGAATTTCAATATTACTATGCTCATCGCAGACCTAGGAAGACTAGAGATTTAAGATTCACAAGCATATTCTGATATAATTCAAGGGCATTTTTACTGGGAGAGGAGGTAACTGTCTCCAATTACCCTGAGGAGATTTTTGTTCATGTTTTATGAGAACTGACACCTTAATTCTCTTGTCACTGACACTTCCTAGATATAGGTACATATCTGTAATTCTCATGATAAGTCATTAGTATTAATTAAACCACATCAATAGCATAATTTAGCTAGTCAGTCAACATCTTCTGAGAGCTCACCGTGTGGGCAGCCCCAACTCAGAGCATTGGAAAGTTAATAAGGGAAGAGAGAATGCAGCAAGAGAAAGAATTTTCCAGAATGATGGGCATTCTTGCCTTCACAACCACTGGGGAGTCACTTGCAAAACTCTCAAGAACTGGTGAGGTCTTTTACAATATGACATCTGTTTTTCTCATCTACACAATGGAGCCACAATGCATTGCAGCAGTCTGGCACCAGAGGAGAGGAGTCGCAGAAAGAGTGGGGCTTCAGTGTTCCCAGAGAAAGACAGATGGAATGCAGCTGGTTCCAGTGGGGATTTGGCAACTCTGGGAACAAAAGTCTAACTTTTGTTCTACCAAGCCTGGTCATTCAGAAGGGAAAAGGTGAGAGAGCTTTCTCAGTTAACAGGATCTCTTCCTTCCATCCTTTCCTCTCTTACCTCCCTCTCTCTGTCCCTCCTTTCCTCCTTACCTTTTTCATTTCCTTTCTCCATCCAGAATATTTATGGAGGGTTTACTATGGGCCATATATTGTGCTAAGTAGTAGATGGATGACAGTGAAAAAGTTAAAGGCTCTTCTACCCCAAAACTGAGATCTTAGTGAGGGGAGAGAGCATAAATGAACAAACAGTATATCGGCTGGTGAAAAGGTGTCATAAGGAAAAATAAAGGAGGAGATGGGGACAGAACTGATGGCAGGGAACACTATCTTAATACCATTTAGTTCTCCTTTCAGCATAGAGATAGCAGAAGTCAGCAGGAATGAGGTTACTCCTGTTCATAGATACTGAGACTCAGAAGGCATGCACACGGGAGGCGTGCACAGGGAGGCATGCACACAGGAGGCATGCCCATGTTGCTGGTAACAGTTGAAATAAATTCTAATATTTTTAAAGCCCTAGCTGGGGGCATTGGAACTACAGATTTTAAAGCCCCAAATGACTTTCCTAGCCAAGTACCATGTGCCAATGCCTATAAAAGATAGCGGCCATTACCACCTACTCTTCTCCCTGGATTAGCCCATATTTAACAGCCCCAAAGAAAGCTCAAGAGCTTTAATTTGGAGATTCACTGCCTCCTGTTGAGTGGCAGGAGAAATAAAAATGAAATGTAAGTCAGAAGTAATGTTTCTACTTCCCTGAATGAGTTCCAAATTAAGAATTTAAATGCCCAATCCTGTGACCACCTATATATCCTTGAATAGGCCATTTTACAAATACAACTTTTAAATATATTAAAGTTGACTAATGAGTTAAACCCTAAGTTCAAGATTCTTAAACATTGCTTCACTGCCAGTGGATCTGAGGGCTAAACTCAAGGGGTATTATCAAATACCTTTGATAAATGAGAAAAGAGGAAAGGCATCACCTTTTTATGCCTTTGGATAGCTACCTAATTGAAAGGATATCATGTTATTGAGGTTCTTGACTCTTTTCAGAAAAATCCTAATTAAAGATGGAATTATCTGAAAGACTTAGTCTATGTAGATGACCATTATAGATCAATACATGCAGGTGATTTTGTCCATCTCTTCCCACAAGAATGTATGCTCCATGATTGTTTTGTGCACCGCTGCATCACTAGCACCTGCATAATGTCTGGCCCAGATTAGATACTCAACAAATATTTGTTGCATGAATGAGTGACATAACTGTTTGCAGTATTTCTCAGGGAAAACACAAGGTGCAGTTGCTTAATGTACTGGGCTTCCTACAGAGGACTGTTTGTTTTATTATTACCCACTCTTGAGAACTCTTTACATATTCTAGATATGAGTCCTTCATCAGGTATTTGCTTTGAAAATATTTTCTTTGCCTTGTCTTTTTATTCTTTTAACAGTGTTCTTTGAAAGAGCTAAAATTTTTAATTGTGATGAAGTCCAGTTTATCAATGGTTCTTTCATATAAGTTTGTGCTTTTGGTGTCATATGTGAGAAATTTTTGCCTAACCCAAAGTCATAAAGATTTTCTACGGTGTTTCTTCTGAAAGTTTTGCAGTATTAGGTTTCACATGTAGGTCTGAGATCCCTTTCAAGTTAATTTCTGATTATGGTGAGGTGGTGATTAAGGTTCTTTCTTTCTGCATTTGAATACCCAATTGTTTCAGCATCATTTACTGAAAAGATTGTCCTTTCTCCATTCTCCACGAATGCAGTAGTATTTAAAAAGGCACAGTATTGTCAATAATGTAAATGTTCATCAGTAAAGAACCAGTTAAATAAATTCCCGCATATTCATCCAGTGGAAATCCATGGCAAAATTAAAAACAATATAACAGCTTTATACATAACTAATTTTGAACAATCTATATGCTCTGTTAAGTAGTCATAAACATTTTAAATTATAATAAAATTCATTTACATTTCATTTCTGTGAACTGTATGTTCATATCTTTTCATTCAATAAACATTCACTGAATTCTTGTGTGCCAGACACTGTTCTAGGCACTGAGAATACAACAGTGATATCTAGTAGGAGGAAACTGACACTAAACAGATAATTAGTGTGATGATTAATTTTATGTGTCTACTTGACTGGGCCAAGAAATGCCCGGATAGCTGGTAAAACATTATTTCTGAGTGTGTCCATGAGGGTATTTCCACAAGAGATTAAAATTTGAATTCATAGAGCAAAAAACATCCACCCTACTCAATGTGAATGGACATCATCTAGCCTGTTGAGGGTCCAAATAGAGCAAAAAAGACAGAGGAAAGGCAAATATTCTTACTCTCTTTCTTTTCTTGGGCTGGGACTTCCATTCTCTGCCATTCTGGGACATTGGTCTCCTGATTCTCAGGCCTGTGGACTCAGACCAGAACTAGCTCCTCTGGTTGTCTGGCCTGGAACTAGAACTATACCACTGACTTTCCTGGACCTCCAGTTTGCAGAGAGCTCACTATGTTACTTCTCAGCCTTTATAATTGTGTAAGGCAATCCCTCACACTTACTGGTTCTGTCTCTCTGTAGAACCCTGTTGAATACAACTAGCCAGTGGTGTATATTTGAATGGTCAGGAGAAAACTTCTAAATATGGATCAAAAATGTTCTCACATAGTAATGGGAAAGTCTCTTGAATGTTACCGCAATTAGGTTGATGAAAATATCTCCGATTGTATCTGAAGCCCGCACACTGTACCCCATGATTGAATTATTGTACACAGTGATTATTCAATAAAATAAAATAAAATAAAATAAAATAAAATAAAAACAACTAGCTACACACAAAGTGTGATGATGATAAATGCCATAGAGAGAAATAAAATTGCATAAGAAAGGTGTAGAGTGTGGGACTGGAGAATTACACTTTTAAACAGTATGAACATGGAAAGTTTTACCAAGAAGATGGCATTTTAGTAAAGACTTAAAGGGTTGAACAAATTAGTTACACAGACTTCTGGGAAACAAGCATTACATGCTGGGGATCAGTAAGGCCCTGAGGAGAAAGCAGTTGGAGGAACCACGAGGAGGCCAGTGTGGCTGCAACAGAGTGAGCAAATGGAAGGGAACAGCAGGGGATGAGTGGGGGAAGACAACAGGCCAGTAAAACCTTATTGGTGGGTGGCACCTGTAGCTCAGTCCACCACATACACCCAGCCACATACACCCAGGGTGGTGGGTTCGAACCCAGCCTGGGCCTGCTAAACAACAATGACAACTACAACCAAAAAATAGCCGGGCACTGTAGCAGACGCCTGTAGTCCCAGATACTCAGGAGGCTGAGGCAAGAGAATTGCTTAAGCTCAAGAGTTTGAGGTTGCTGTGAGCTGTGATGCCACAGCACTCTACCAAGGGCGACATAGTGAGACTCTGTCTCAAAAAAATAAAAAATAAAAAAACCTTATTGGTTACCATAAAGACTGGCTTTTGACTCTGAATGAGATGAGGAATGATTTAGGAGAGTTTTATCAGAAGTGGGATAGATTGTAGGCACTCTTCATATATTAAGGCAATTAACTAACCATATCTTAGTCATATATTTTGGAATTTGTTATCCTCCATTTGTCACATGTTTCACCTTTGCTTATATTTTGCTATCTAAACCTTCTTAATATAGTAGAACCTCCATAGCTGACCACCTCCCTAAGTTGACCTAATTTTCATAGACTGGACATACACCACATGTATATATCAGAAACAGTAAGCCTAGTTTCTTAGATTGACCCTACCTATATATGGACCAGTTTGTTACAGTCCCTTGGGTGGTCAACTTACTTAGTCAGACTTATAAATACTTTGTATAATGAATAGCTATTGTTGGCCTATCCAGAATTAATTTCTTGTTCATAGGGCCCAATTTTCATTGGGAGCCGCCCCTCCCCCCTCACAGTATGCAGGTCCTAAGAGCCTGAAGACTGCTGGAAAGAACTTCAGCTTCTCCTTGCCAAGCATTGCAATCCCTGGCACCTGGTCGGCCCACTGCAGAGACTGATTTGGGGAAGCCATGAGACCTGAGACACTACCAGACCCCGACTGTATACTTCCAATTCTATCTCCTCCTTTGAACAGGAGATCAAACTCCATTGAAGGCTGCCAAACTTACCCTGTGCTCAGACACTTGCAGAGGTGTTTGTAGGACTGAGTGTCTGCTCTCTCCACCCCATACATCCTTCATATAGGGATAATGTGAATGGGCTTCACAGTTTCTTATCTATATTACCTAGACTCAGATCAGAGGATGAAGCAACAAGTAAATAGTATCTAAGAATTTCTCAAGTCCTCAGGCTGAACTTAACCTACATATACAAAATACATACACATCTTTCCTTTAACCCTTTTTCTCACTGCCACCATTGTCCGACCCAGTGCACAATAATAATAGCTAATTCATAATGTTGTATGGGGGGTTAAATGTAAACCCCTGAGGGTTGGCAACAAGTGCTTGACAAGTGCTACTGAGCTATTAATATCATTAATGCCCTTAGACTGACCTTACAATGTCACCTCTTCCAGGGCCATATTAGGCAGATGCTTCCAGCTTCTTCTATCATGTCATTTGAATTTGAGGAGAGCTTTAGTATTTTAGGTGACACTTTAAGCACCTGAGCAGTTTTTCTTCGATGGTAATGCTTCTGTGATCCTATGAGGAGCTAGATGCTGCCTATTTTATTTTGGTGTTGTCAACTAGTATTTAACTGATTTATCTTTTTCTTCACTGTCTCTATACTTTCTGTTTTGTCTTTAGGCAGAGATCTGTGATTTTCAGATTATTGTTTGTATTAAAGCTACTGTTTATTTAAATTTATTTTATGCATCAAAAGTTGCAGGTGGAAGGTGAGAAAAGCAGACACTGACCCGATTGTGAATCATGGAAGTGGCGAATCTTCAAATGTTCACCGTTAAACTGCTAGAATTCTTAAGCACCTCTTAGAATGCTCCCATATTGCAACAACTAAGTGGTGGTTCTCAAGCCATCATCAAGAAATCATTGTGACTCTCATCTGCCTATATCTCTGATGTACTATCTCCAAAGACAAATGGCTTATGCTGTTCTTCTGTCTCCTAAATCTCATGACATTTCCTCTTACTTGGCCAACTCTAACCCAGAACACTTACATGGCAAGTAATTCTGGTGAATGCAGTCCCTGGTTTCTTAAAAGGTTGGGGATGATACAGAGTTAACCACAGATAATCTTGCCCCCTTTTAAAATTTTGGTATCAATTATTTTGGGGGGCTCAAAATATATAATCAATTGTTGTTATTATTCCATAGGCCCTTGAAAAAAAGATGTTCCCTGATTTTAGAGTGTAGAATTGATCTGCATTGTTGATTAGATATTAATAAAGTAGATCTAAAAGTTAAAAGCAATACTGCACCTTGTTGGGCTTGGTTATTTAAGTTCTCTATAATTACTTATTTTTTGACTGCTTATTATGGGATTATGTGAGTAAATTAAGAACTATTCTACATGTATTTCTAGCTCTCTTTGAAGTCCTCTGTGTTTTTCCTTATCAATATTGATGAAATTTTACTTAGTGCATAGATATTCATTGCTGTTAGAGCTTCGCTATATTCAACTTGTATTATACCCTGTCCTTCTTTGGCTGATGTTTCCTTAAATTCAACCTTGTCTGATATTAATTTTCCTACGTCTTTCTTCTTTGTTTCCATTTGTCTGAAACATTTTTGCCCAATCTTTTGCTTTCAATCTTTCTGAGTCATTTCATTTTCGGTAAGTATTATATAGTCAGTATTTAATAGGCTTTTCTTAGTAAATATGAGTAACTCTTTTTCTGTTTGTTAACATGGTAGATATGTTTAGTATGAGTGCTATAATGTCTTCCAAATTTTAATTTCTCTTCTTTATTTTGTATGGGATTTCCTGCTATTGTTTTGGAAGGTGTATTGTCTCATTTTATTTCCAATGCTTACCTTTGTAAGAATTCTATGTACTGGACTTAATCCTCTGTTTATGTAGCTAGTATATATTGACTCTTCAACTATAGTAATGAATTAATTAATATACCCCAACTTCTAATTCTTCCTCCCCTCCGCCTCTTAATTTTATGGGGTATGCTATTAGTGTTAATTCTTCCAGTGGTTAACTTTATACATTTAAATATATGTATACCTTTTAAAACTCCAATGCAACATTTGAAAAATATTTTGACCCCACCCGGTATGCAAAATAAGAAAGCTAGCTTACATACACACTCTCACTCTCTTCCTTTACATATCTTAACTTTCATTGAGTATTTTAATATTTCTTCATTGTCATGGTTAGTTAAATTTATATTTGGTATTTTATAATTGTTTCCATACTTCTTTGAACATGTTCCCATAGTTTTAAACAACTTATTTTGCCACAGTTTCCAAATCACCTTTTGGTTCAACTTCATCTTCTAGTAGTGTCCTCAAAAACATATTCATGAAAACTACATTCCCTGAATTCTTGAAGATCTGAAAATATTTGTCTGTGGTCATCATACCTGAATGACAATTTAGCTAGGTCAAATTTCCTGGCTCACATTGTCTTTTCCTGAAGATTTTGTAAGCATTTCTCTCCACTGTCTTATAATGTTGAATATGGATTAGTCTGAAGCCAACCTGTGTTTTTTATTTTATTGTCATAGGTATTTTAATCATTTTTGACTAGATACACATAGGATTATATTTTTTATCTTTAATTCAAGAAACTTTACTAGACTATGGTTCAGTGCTGATTAATATTTTTAATTTTTTTTCTTAAAATATACTGTGTCCCAATGTTAGGGTGTATAGCACACCTCTTGGGGGTGGGAAACAATTATAAGTGGGACTCTACTTAACAAATGCATACATTGTAGCCTAATTCTTTGTACTCTTGAATTAAACTGAAATGATAATAAAAAATGTATACTGTGCCCTTTCAATCTTTAGATTCAAATCTTCTTTACTATCAGGAAATTTTTGCAAATTGCATCTTTGAATAGTTTCTATTTTTCTAATTTTTTCTTCAAGAAAAAAAATATATGCTTATGTTGTTTCTCCTTAGCCTGTCTTCTATATTTACAAGTTTTTCTAATTATTTTCTTTAAATTTCCATTTTGTTCTGCATAACTGTCTCAAGGTTGCCACCCACTTTTCTGTTGTCAACCATCTTTACTATTACATCAGTTAATATGCTGATATGTCACCAGTTGCTACTTATAAACATAGAAGACAGTCATAATTTCTGTGATTTTAATTTTCTCTTCCACTTTGTGTCCTAGATACAGCTCAATTTTCACCTCCTTCTGTTGCTTTTCTCGATTCCTTATACCTGTGAAGTGAGCTTTTAATTCACAAAAGACTTCTTTTGTTAAGTTCTTTGAATTCTTGAACAAATATTTGGTCAGGATTTTCATCAGCTCCACATCAAAACGTTTGTACCATGTAGACTCAGTTTGCCTTTTTTCTTTATCTTGTTATTTCCACCATTTTGTTATATGTTTGTATAGATCTCCTTGTTCCTTTTTCATTATTAGTCACCCTTGAGTGAGCAGAAATCATCCTAGACCAGATATTTGAAGGGAATAGCGTGGAAAATGGTCCAGTGTAGTGGTCTGGGTTAGCAGAAAATCCCCTGCTTCTTAGTAAAATCCTTTATAATTTATGGTCTTGTGGGAGAAGGTGGTGAGGTGCACTTGTGAATGCGTTTTGTGTGTGATAGAAAGTGACTGAGAGGTGGCTTAACTGTTTTTCTTAGCTCACAAAGAATGGCTTCTACCAAGTTATTTTTCTTCAACATGCTGCACATTTACAAAGATGAAGTGTCTGAGAGTTTTCTCACTCATTCCCACCTCCCCTGCCATTTTAAAGTATTCAAGAGAGTTAGGGAGATTCTTAAGCCAAAGATTCACCCATATTTATTGTTCCAAACAAAGAATTGTTAGATTTTCCCTTAGAGCAGGCGACCTACTTTGGAGAATCTGGTGCTCTGCCAGCTCTCTCCAAAATTTTGAAAAACATTTCTTTTTTTATTGGGCCTCCAACCCCATCACTCCAGTTCAGTGTTCACTGCACATGACATCTCATCTTATTTTTGTGGCTCAAGATTATAGGTGCTTCCTAGTTTCAACAATTATAAAATTGTTTTGGTTTCCTATCCATTTTTTTTCCAATTTTGTTTCATAGAGAAAAATAAAGACATTGTTACTCTAATATCTTAAACTTAATGCCCGGGAGGAACCTGAACTGCTCGCTACTCATGTCTGTTATGTTGTATGTGATATGGCAGAGAGTGCAACCTGTTCACCAGAATCTATTTACTCTTCTCAGGTATGTAATAAAACTACATTTCCCAGCTACCATTGAAATTACATGTGGCCATGTGATGGAGAATTAGCCAATTTAATTTAAGCAAAAACAAAGCATGCTAATTCTAGGCCTGGCCCATTGAAAGACCTCTAACATGAGCTCTTCCATGTTTTCCTCCTTCTGCTTGATTGAGTTGGAGATTATCAGTGACACTAAAACCCACTTACTAAAGAAGGCAGAGCCTCCTTCAGCCCAGGCCCCTGAATTACTGTGTGGAACAGAGCCTCCTGCCAGTCTGAAACTAGCTATAATAGATTGTTACATGGGCAAAAAGTAAACTTTTATTGTGTTAAGTCATTAGATGTATGGGTTTATTTATTAGTGCATCCTAGACTAACAAAAATGATATAGCAAGGGGGGGCATATGTTTGTCATGGAGTTATTCTTAAAGATAAGTTATATGAGAAAGGACTCTAAGAAAAGGGTTTCAAGGTGGGTGGGAGGAAAACCTGGCCTGCTACACCAAGTATGGAGGGCCCATAAGAATTTGGGTATGAAGTAACCCAGGTAACCAATGACCAATAGAAAGGGAGAATTAATGACCAATAGAAAAGGGCAATACTGCCTGGAGGTGCAAAGAGGCCAATGAAAGACTTGTAGCCAATTTCAAAGGGAGTATTTAATACCCCTCCAGGCATTTGTCTCCATCCTCTCTGTCATCTTTTCTCCTTCACAAGAGAGACCCACTTCAAACTCTCTTTGGAAGTGCTCTAAACTTTCTCTTTGTTATTCCTAAATGAAATCTCTCTTTGTTATCCTGAAACTTGTGCAAGTAACTTTGCTCTCTACTCACACTGCTTCTGCCGCTCCAGTTTAATTTCCAGTTCCCATTTGTTTTTACTTTCAATTACCTCTGTGTCTTGGTTCAACTTTCTACCTCAGTCAGGTAATCGAACCAGGTCAATTGGGTTCAGGGAACTGCGACCCCGACCCCTCCCAACATAATACAAATCATAAGGACCAGTTGCCAACTCTGGTTAACCCACCATAAACCTGAACAAGCCATTGACATGATTCTAGAAAAGGAGGCACCATGGCTATGAGGAGACTGACCATTGCTATCAACAGAAGGATAAGAGCAAAGAAGTCAGCCACTAACATGTTTGCATTAAGGAGGATTGGGCCTACCTGCATATAAAATACAATAAGGAAATATAGCAGGACAGTTAAAGTAAACCACACATACATCCATTTTCCCATATTAATTTAAATTAAAACTTAATTCAAAGAGACTTTAAAGGAAAGACTTCCTTTACCTATTTCATGCTAAAGAGGCCTTCCAAGTTATTAAACTCTATATAAATGAGACTGCACAGTTCAGACCTTCTGGAACCCAGACATGAATTGGATTAGTAGCTGATGAATGGGAAGCCAACAGAGTATCATTTCCGGTCATTGTTATCTAGCTAGCTGGGACCCTCAGAAGAATAAGATAAAAAGTCATGTTCAAGCTTCCTCTTTCACACAAGGTAGAAATGGGTTCTAGACTTTCTCCTAGCCCCTCTTTCTGCTTCCTCTCATTTATCACGTACTCACTGAGTAGCTACTTGATACTAGGCATTAAACTGATAACAATGGGAAAGAAAACAACCCTCTACCAATGTCTGATGAAAATGAAGATACGGCCCCTCCCTCAAGGAGTTTGTGGGCTATTAGTGTCGGTGACCTTCCTCCCCAAGCAAGATGGAGTGTACCAAAGCAGCAATCTCAGATGACTTACTGGGAAACAAACAAAGACTCAACTAAATGGGCCATATTTTCAGGGAGCCCTTACAAGGCCCTGCACTTGATTTAGTATTTGTAATTTTGAATTATTTCTTTTAAAAGAGGCCCTCCCAAGTTATATGAGCTGTAGGCCTTAAAAAACTTGTCTTCTCCCTTGAAGCCACATACCCTGATCAGAGATTACTTTCAGGGGTCATCAAGTGCTGGAGAATTCATAGTTAGATATTTAAATAAAAATTCAGAGAATCTACAGGACCTTGGGACTGAGACTAAGCCTTTCTTCTGCTAGCTTGAGTGCCAGAAAACAGAAAGCGGGGCATCTCCATCTGCTGGCAGAAGACCAAACTACAACATATTGCGTGGATTGCAGACACTGGGCTTTGTTTCCCTTTAAGTGAATACGTAAAATCAAGCAACGCCATATCAAGTTAGGAAAACAAAAGGAGGACTCACGACCACACTCCCACAACAACACGCTCACTTTCATTTTGAAGAACCCCTTTACAGCCCCTATTTATAGACAGTGATATTTTCACATGGATATAACGGTGTTTGAGACAGTCTTGCTTTATAGAAGGCATTTTTCTTCTCTGATCATAAGTATTAGTCATGCTTTTACATTGTCTTCATAGTCAGCTGTTTTAAGTGTTTCATCAATGTCAGTGATGGGCCCTTAGTGATTTCAGCAGTTTCCCTAGGTAGCTGCTATATAACATTTTTATAAATAATGCCATCATGGCCACCCTTAAGTAGAGAACTTGATCTTTCCCAGGGACAAGTTAGGGGGAACTCAGGAAACCACTTGCCACTCCATAGCTTAGCTTAGGGGAAGTGAAATTCCAAAGGACAGAGTGCCTGGGCTAGAGTCAGAGCTCAGCATGTCTGTGGCAGATGACTAGAAAAATGAGAGATGAATGAGTGAGTCTATTATAAGTAGATGACATGCAAAGAAACCCCAAGAGCTTGCTCCAATTTTCACAATCCCTAGAACATTTCAGTGTGATAGTCTTACTGCACTCTCATCGATACTGACAGCCATCTTTTGGAGAATTTTGACCATGAGGCTTTTGACACTGTGTGCTCTGGAATCTTGGGGTTCCAACTGCTTTAGCAATTTACATACTCAGTCAAATGTAGAATCTATTGAAGTATTGATGGCAATTTTGCTCCACATATTGAAAGGACAATCTACATTAATCTATTATAAATAAATTGCTTTCAAAAATTACACATTTGAGGGCAGCACCTGTGGCTCAAAGGAGTAGGGTGCCAGCCCCATATGCTGGAGGTGGCAGGTTCAAACTCAGCCCCAGCCAAAAACTGGAAAAAAAAATTATACATTTGAAACCCAGAAAGGTCCCAGCCCCTTTCTCAGGCACACACATCACAGTCCACATGCATCCCTGGCCATGGCTTATTGGCTGAATGATCAGAAAACAGAGGCAGAAGGAATTACTGAATGAGGAGCTGGCCAGAAGTCAGGGGACCTGGCTTTTATCTTATTCCTCCTATGGGTTTTCTATGTAACCCTGAACAAGTCTACCCCCACTCTATTCCCTTAGTTATAGACTGAAGAGGTTAGACTACTTGCTTTCTGAAGTCTTTCTATGCTGGAGCTCTATGATATCATAACATCACACAGAGTCTTGGACCTTTGGAAGATTACAAGGCAAAAGAACACCCTGGTAATTTTCCTAGACCAAACAGTCCAACTTGACAGCTTGAAGATGGATCCACAGTGTCCATTTATATAGGACAGAGGATGGCACAGGCCACAAGACTGCCTGTTGCCAATCTAAGAACTGGCGTGCTGTTCTATCAATAATTCTCCATGAAAGCAACAGTAAAGGGCGGCCTAGCCAACAAGGGTTGGCCATGGCCATATGCTCAATAGAGAGAGCACACTGTCACAACAGGAAGTGGGGTGGGAAGAACAATGCCATCAAGGACCACACTCAGCTAACTTCAACCAGCCGGGGATTGAGTTACTGAGCTCAAAATATAACTCAGTGAACTTTCTAAGCCTATCTCAGGCCAAACCAGGCCAGGTCAGGCCCCAGAGAATTCCAGAGACAAGGCAGGTATGGCATTTGTCCCCAAGGATTTCACACTATAATAGAGGAAATTGGGTAACAGCATAGTTGTAAATGTGCAAATACAGATTGCTGTGTTCTTAAAGAGAGTTAAACACACACACACATGCACACACACACGGAGAAATTAATTTAGATAAAGCAGGAAGGGAGGGTGAGATGGTGTCAGGAATGGCTTACTTATGATGGAAATGTCACTTATGATGAGTCTTTCAGGTGAGGTGGATTTTGACAGAAGCCAATAAGAAGGGTGGGGATTGGGAGTAGCTGTCAGAAAACATAGTGTGCACAAAAGTATAGAGGCAGGAAAACATGGGTGTGCTTGTGAAGCATTGAAGAATGTGGTTTGGCCTGGGTACAGGATTCACAGAAGGACCTCCCCCAGTCATCAGCAGGCTCTCCTGCTTGGCAGGAGCCCACTGTGGCTGGACAAATAACAGATCAAAATAGTCTCTATTTGAGGCTTGGCCCAACAATGAGACCAGCTGTTGACCAGGACTTCCTGCACCCTTAGTTTCCCTTCTCCTGATGTCATAAGAGACTCCCAAGGTAGTCCCAGGGCTGTGCCAAGACAGATACACATCAGGACATTGTAATGAAGAGCCCTTCTCTTGTTCTGTTTGTTTTAAGAATATATAATTGAAATAACAAGGTCTCCTAAGAGAGGGCAGAATTGGGTTTGTCCCCAAGGAAAATGAGATTTCTCCACCACTGCTGTTCTCTCCATGCAGCAGCGGTTGGGGGTCCCCAGCAGCTCTTTGCTCAGTGGCCCTGCTGTTAGACCTGATGCTTCCCATATGGTCAGCTCAGATGCGCAACCCTTCTCCATTTTTATTATTTGAGCAATATAATCATTATTGCTCTCGTTATGCAAAATCATATAAACACCCATTTAAGAGTAATCTAGGAATCATTTTTCTCTTTTATTTGATGAGATAATCTTTCTAGTTGGTTCTTCTGGTAGGAGGGGTGGGGAGTGGGGAGCAGCCAGCCTCATCTCACTCTTTCCTCAGTCCTACGCCTCACAAATCCCACCTTTACAGAATGGACTTTTGCCCATGGTGGACCTCAGTTATCTGATCAATGGCCAGAAGCTCCTTAAGCTGACATCGAGAACATCATCAAACAGGAGTCCTAACTTCTTTAAGCTAAGTTGCCCACATCTGGGGCAAGAATGGCAAATAGGGTTGATCTCACTTTACAATTCCCAGCGATTGAGAGTGGCTTCCTGGAGTGCTGAGTTGAGAACTCTGAGATAGCATCTGGATCCTGTATGAATATACCTTTCCCAGGTCCAAATGAAGCTTTCAAGGCCTGTGATTTTAGAAAGGGCTGGCTGAGGTGGTAAATTGTGAACAGAAGGGATTGGTAAGAGCCATTATAGACTAAATATCTGTTGTATGCAAGTGTCCATGACCACTCCTTCCTTAATGTCTTGCTGTATTCTTAGTGCATGACACACACGCCCAAAGGCCTGGCTCATTGCAGGCTCTCAAGAAAAAGCCCCTTTCTACTCATCCCTTGAGTCAATAAATGGATGAATCCAGGGGTCTGTCTGACTCCAAAGTCCAGGCCTTCCTCTTTTGGGGTACATCATGCCATGGAGGGCTGGGGCTGCATACAGGTCTCATTTTCATCTGTTCCCTTACTAATTCATGGAGGATTTTCTCCTAGGGTCTGAGCTTCTAAGGTTTGCTCCAGCTTTGTTTCCTCATATCTAGCGAACAACTCTGACCCGGATGCCCCACAGCAGAGCCAGAGAGATAGAGTTTTAGCTAAGAATAGCTAGACACTATAAGGATCTGCAGAGATGTCCAGAGACACCTCATAAATTCCAACTTCTGAGGAAAGCATACTGTAGTCTTCCTCAAGTTCTAACCAATACATGAACGCCTTCTCCCAGACCTAGACCCTGGCAAGTCCTTGAGAGAGAGGTTATGAACTCACCTCTGCTTCCCAGATGTGTGATATTACTGAGCATTGCCTGCATGCAAATTGTCAGACAGATGACATACCTACCAAACTCAAGAACCACTGGGCAATGACCAGAGCGATGCTGAATTCAACACTTTAACCCAGTGAATATGGCCTTGTGCTAGGCCCCATAGGAGACAGCAGAAGCAGACACCCAGACCCAGTCCTCAAGGGGATCTCTGATTTTCAGAAATGTCAGGAACATGAAGAAGATCTGTATTATAGTGTAGGGTCTAGCATGGGGGGAGGGGTGGGCAAGAGGCAAGAAGAGAATCAGGATCATATGCCTCTGAATCTCTGCCCCCACTTTTTTATGTACTGGTAGTCCACCAAAGGAATTGTTTTGAAAAAGGAAAATTCCAACTCCTAAAAACAAGAGTAAATACTTTAGCTATTAAAAAAGAAACAACTCATTTCCAGAGGGAAAATGTGTTCCGAGAAGGGAGGCCCTTGCCCTTAGCCTCACAGCTAGTTCATGGCAAAGCTCAGGGTAGAACACATTTTTCCTGAACCATATGGTGTAGACTGAATGTTTGATTCCTCCTCCCTGCCAAATCTATTTGTTGAAGCTTAATCCCAAATAGGATAGAAACAGGAGGTGAGATCTTTGGGAGGTAATTAGGTTATGAAGGTGGAGTGTCATGAATGGATTAGTGCCCTTATAAAATGAGACACAAGAGTGATGACCTCTCTCCCTCGGCCATGGGAGTATATGAGAAGGCAAATGAGGACAAGAGTCTTCACCAAATACCAGATCTTCTAGCACCTTGGCCTGGAACTTCCCATCCTCCAGAACTATAAGAAATAAATGTTTAAGCCATCCTGTCTGTGGTATTATTCTGTTATAGCAGGCTGAAGAAAGACTCTACAGTTTCTGAACACATTGACACAAGCGTATTTCATCCCCCGAGATCCATGCTAAAGGATATGAGCCCATGTGACCTGTTGAGTGACAGAGGAAGAAGACAAATGTCTTAGTTTCCTGGGGGCTACTGTAACAAAGTACCATAAACTGGGTAGCTTCAATAACAGAAATGTATCACCTCATAATTTTGGAGGCAAAAGTTTGAGATCAAGTTGTTGGCAGGGCTGGTTCCTTGGCTTATAGAACCATCACCCTGATCTCTGCCTCCATATTCACATGGTGTTCTTCCTGTGTGCATGTTTATTTATGTGCCCAAATGTCCCATTTATAAGGAAACCAACTAATTACCTCACCATAACTTGATTACATTTTCAAAGACCATCCAAATAAGTTTACACTCTGACATGAGGGGTTAGAACTTCAATGTATCAATTTAGGGATGTCTTAGTCCATTTTCTGTTGCTTATAACAGAATAATCTAAACTAAAGAAAATAAATTTTTCTCACAGTTATGGATGTTGAGAAGTAAAAGGTCAGGGGTGGCATCAATTGAGAGCCTTCTTGTTGGTGGGAACTCTCTGCAGAGTCCTGAGTGGTACAGAGCACTGCCTGCTAGCTCAGGTCTTCCTTCCTCTTCTTATAAAGCCACCAGGCCCTCTGCCATGATGACTCCTTAATCTACTTATGAGCCCACATGACCCTATCACTCTTAAAGCCCCACTTCTCAATACTACCACATTGGGAATTAAATTTCAACATGAATTTTGAAGGGAGTAAACATTAAAACTATAGTAGTGAGGGAAACAATTCAACCTATAATAACAATTGTAGTCAGAGGCCAGAGGTCACAAGAATCCAAAGGACTTCCTGAGATATAGGGGACATTTGGGAAAGGATGCAAGGAGGTCAGCTCTGCCCTGTGAGATCTGCTCCCCTGCCTCTGCCTATTTTCCCTGCTCTGCCTCTCTGGGTTGTTGCAGAGGAGATGGGAAGAAGTATGTTTCCCTGATAGGAAAGCACATCTGACTAGAGTTATTGACACACCAGTGGTACCATGTGCTCTTATTGCCCTTCTCTGCCCTCCTTTCTTCACACCCATGCTCTCACCAATAGGTATAATATAACTGCAAGGCCAAGAATGTCAAAGAAGAAACCACCTCAAAAATATTAAACTTCATAAATTCCTTCGCTTTTTCATTAGAACAAGCCAGTTCCCCTTCCACAGACTGTAAGAGAAATTTCTGAATGAAGTTCCCGTGCGCTAGTCATTAGTACACTAGTTGTTTGCCTCCTTCTCATTTTTGATTAGACACCAAATAGATGGCAGGTAACCAACTCTTGTGTCTTAGAATGCGAATGAGTAAGAGTCCATAGAGGACAGTGCCCAAGCTTAGGTGCTTGGGTACTAAGAGCCCAGGTACAGCACAGTACCAGCAGTTGCTTGTTACTCAAGAGAAGAGATACTCAGACACTTGGTGCTCACTAATGGTCCCAAGGGATGGTGTGTTCTCCAGAAACATGTCCTCTTCTCTGGCAAAGTCACCGACCCCTGTGCCAAGATGCTTGTCAGTTAGCCATTTGATTAAAAGGCAACCCTTGTAAATGTTTCCTCCAAAAGACCCATGACACACAATTCATCTGGGAACATTTGCATTTGTCACCTTTCTAACTGCCAACTATATTAAAGGCATTAAAGTAGACCTAGAGTAACTATTTTACCATTAACATAGAGATGGCTTTTAAGTTGTCCTGGAATAAAAGAAATCGTGAGACTGTTCAAATGTATGAGGTCAAGAACCTAAGTGAGTGGCTGTTCCATTTTTTAAAGTATCTAACAATTTGCATGCAAGAGATTTCATGCAATGAAATGAATTGAAAAGTGAAGGTGGAAATAATGTTTATCTTACCTTTATAAGCCACAAAATGTACTAGAGAACTGAAATGTCATACTAACACAATGAATTTTTTATAAGCTACCCATTTCATACTGGCTTTTAAATAATACTTATCCTAGATCCATCATCAGAAATTCCTCAGAGTCATCCCTATTTTAAGGTCTAACCAGAAAATAGAGTTGACAACCAATTCATCAGGATTCTCATTAACATGCATCAAGCTGTATGACAAGTCCCACACCAGGTACCCTATATTTTATATTTTATCTCTTCTGCTCTTGGCAACAACCCAGTGAGACAGATATTAACACTATTTTACAGCTGAGGAAACTGAAGCCCAGAGAAGTGAAGTAACTTGAACCAGGTCACACAGCTAGTAAGAAGTAGAGCCAAGATTTGAACTGAGGTCTTCACTTTTTTGCAGCTATCTGTTCAATAACCAAACAATAGCAGCCATGTGGCTCGGCATAGCCTATGCTGGGAAATCACTTGACCAGGACTTTTCCCCTTGTAGGAGATGAGGTACCAGTCTTCATAACTATACAAATTGTGAAATTCCTCTCCCATATTATTTCATATCTGGTCTCATGGACAAGTCAAACTAACATTTCTATCCAATGAAATATGGAAAGTGGGGGAATTTATTTATGAGACTACATCTACATCACCCTTCAAATGAGGGGGCCAACATGTCCTGATTGGGCAGCCCAGCTGGACAACTTAGCCTCTGCTCTGGATTAACACCTTGGGGTGCTTCATATCTGGGTGCACATCGTATGTAATTACTGAATGAATAAATCAATGAGGGAATGAATACATGAATGAATGAGAGGTCTTCTGGATCCCCTCTTCCTTCCTACGCTTTAAACTAAGTTCACAGGGCTGTCTTATGCTTCCCAGTCCATAATCAGCACCACAGATTTGCATTACAAAGAGCTGGAGCCAAAGGAGTCCTGGAAATAGAAAGAAGCAAGGAAAATTCAAGAAACTGAGTTAAGGTAAGCCAAGATTTGCCTTTAAATCCAGGGCATCAGCAAGGCCTTTTTTCATTGCTCTAGGACAACAGTTCTCAACCAGTGGGTCGTGACCCCCTGGAACTGTATTAAAGGGTCGAGGTATTAGGAAGGTTGAGAACCACTGCTCTAGGAGTTGGTGGTTTATTCTAAATATCTAATTACACAAGTCTTTCCTGTAGATGTAAAAAATTACAAAAAAATGTCCTTACCCTGCACACAGCTAAGAAACATCATTATGGGGGACTAAGGGATTACTGCAGGGAAGGAGGTCTCTGCCAGCAACCTGAGTGGGACCCAAATGGAATAAAAGAGTTTTAGGAATAAATCAGTGTGTTTTCAGGAGCTGCCAGAGCCCCCAGCCCCTGGATCCTTCGTAGAAACAGGCTTGAGTGGAACAGATTTTCTTTGTTGGTGAGTTCACCCATTCTGATTTGGGCGACATGGGTGAGACAGCATGTTCTCCTGGCTCAAGTGCAGATCGTGGATTCTCTTCTCTCCCTGTGGGTAGGAAACATTTCTGAAAGAAATGGGAAACATCTGGGGAAAAACACTACACAGCAGTGAACATCAGATGCCATCCCCCAAATTAGCTCCTGAGACACATTTCCTGAGGAAGAACAGTGCAAATGTACCCTTAATGCAATTAGTTGACAATACTGCAAGCCAACCAAGAAGCTGAAAGGCTTAGGTATCTCCCTAAGTTTTAAGTGGCTTTGTGTGTACCAGTTTTACTTTCCACTAAGATTTTAGGAGTGTGACATTGGAGCCTATGAATTTAGATAGCTCATTGGTTGTGGGACACTAACCATGCACCAGTATCAAGTATGTTTTTAGATCCCTCAAACATGAGGAGAATTCAGGTGGAGTATTACATGCTACCACCCACTGCAGACTTGGACACAGCTCTGAATTTCTATTATGGCCTTATCCATAACTTTCAGACCTCATTAATTTGGGTAGAATTATGGTTTGGCTTTGGCTTTTTATTAAGGTTGTGTGTGACAAAAAAATTATGCTTTTAATTTGTAAAACCAAATACCTACATGGGACCTGTCATGGCCAGCATGAGCTGCAGACAGTCACGTTGATGGGGTTAATTGCCGTTTTAAAATAATTCACTGCTTCCAGATTGATTCTTCTGTTTTTTGTCTTTACACAACATTACTGTGTTTCACTCTAATTATTCAATGCTAAGTTCATACTTCTGAAGCAGGAGACTGGAGTCAGAGGAAATGGTGTTTGATTTGTTGCCATGGAAACGTCTCGCCGTAGATGGACTCTAATCCCATGACAACTCTCTCTCTCTTAAGAACCATTTTTTTCTGACATAATAAAAATCTGATCAAGGTCAGATTTAATAACCATCTCAATTCCCTGACTTTCTCCTGCATTTGGTGTCAGAGACTCATTTTTGACAAAGCAATGCTTAAAAGAACTTTTCCTTGCTTTCTGTATAAATTATTGTTTGTGCCTCCACATACATAAACCGGGCTCTGTGTCATATTAATTTGCAGCCATACCTTTTTGTTATTGCATAATTTCTGCATTAAAAAAGTTACTTATAATTGTTTGCACTACGTTGGCAGATGTTAACATTTTGTGGTACATTGTTCTTGCTAATATATACATTAAGGATATCAATAAAGCTCATCGTTTGCCAACAAATGGTGTTTACAGTATTAACAAATGCCACGACCATTTATCTTTCAGGTTGCATTGTAATACTTTTCTGAACTGATTATCATGTAAGTATGCAGTTCACTGAAACAGGAGCTATGCGCTACCAGCTACCACCCTGAGATGAAATGCCTTGTGTCGGAGAAAGGTAAATGAGAAATGGCTTGCTGTGTGACCTTAAGCAAGGCCCTTCCCTTCTCTGGGCGTTTTTGGCTTCATCTGTACAATGACAGCTGAGAACACAGGTCTCTAAGGACCTCCCTTGTGTCTGCCTGACCCTGATTCACATCAGCCCTATGCGGTAGGATCACAGGCTCCTGCCTGGGCCCTCCCACTTAGGGTCTTATGGAGCCCTGGGTTTGTAATTGACTCTCCTGCTTCCAATGCACATGGCCCTTGGCCATTCCCAAAACCATTTAACTTACTTAATTATACACTCATCCTATGAAGGGGAAGGGTGGGGATTTTTAACTCCAGTTCAGAGATGAAGAGCCTAAGATTCAGAGAGGTTAAGCCACCTGCTCAACGTCATACAGCTTCTATTTAGCAGAACTAGATGTCACATTTCCACTCCTCCCCACAGCCAAGGGAGTCATGTTAGTAAAACATTGCCCAGGTGCACAGATGCATCCAACTCTTTCCATACTCAGGATTTTGAACGCCATTATATATCCCGGGGAAATTATTTCAACTGTCCCTCCCTCAGTTTCATCATCTGTGAGAAGCTAACAATACTACCTCACTGAATTAAAGCAAATTGTCTGTAAAATGCCTACCACAGACCGTGGCACGTGGTAGATGCTCATGATGGCAGTGACAGCATTGTTACTCTCATCCTCACTAACCTCTCTCCAAGTGGAGCCTGGCCTCCCGCCAGGGAGTGGGGTCCTCCAAGCTGTCTAGCCTCCTACAGTTACATTCACATTCTCTCTAGAGACTCAGGAGTTTTCTCTTCCTTTTCCAGCCTTTGGTCACCCATCATTTACAATGACTACAAATCTTACAAAAAAACACCAAACATAAAATACACCAGATGCCTACTTGCTTAAATCATTCCATTTCTTGACAGTCATTCTGTAAACATGGTTCTAATCCCCCTGTAGACATAAAGGCCCATGATTTGTGTGACAAATGTAGCAGATGCAAATATTTTTCTTGCCTACTTTTCTGCTCTGATTCTACCAGTCATCAAAGCTTGTTTCACAGAAGTCTGTGGATATGGCGTTCTCAGGGTGAGAGTCCTCATAAACCTGGGTCACCTGAGAGACCATCCATCGAGACAGGAGAATTTTCTCCCAGAAGACTTGACTTATTTTGTAATTCTACCAATGTCTGAGTACTGTGGCCTGGTGCAAAACTTGGAGTGGTACAGAAGGAAGAGAAATAATTTAGGATGACAGGGCTTCATCGTCCTACCTCCCAGAAAGCAAAACTTTGGCCCTGAGTATCTTCAGCTGTTTCTCATCATTGTTCTTGTTTAGGAGTAGCCAAGCGCCAAGGCACTCAGAACACCCCAATTCTGGCCCTGGGGCCTCCATGAATTGCCCATGCAACTATCTCCCCCTGGATTCCCGACACACACGCACGCACACCCCATACTCACCTTACAATGAATGTATTGGACTAAATGGCTTCCAATGACTCCTTCTGTGCTGCCAGCAGGCAAGTGGATCACCTATCTCACCTCCCCTGCTGGATACAAGTCCAGCTGGCCAGACAGTGATTAATGATTTCCAGAGCTACAGGCTCAAAGAGGGTCAAACACTGAGTCACTCTTGGCCACTGCTCTTGTAAAATTTACTTTTTTCTCATTTAAAAGGAACCAATGAGGAAATATGTTAAACAAGAAGTAAAACCTTTTACAGATTTACGAGACTTATGGCCAGGTTTTTGCTTTCAGAATATTCGTGCAGAGAGTACACTGAAATGCAGGCAATATGGTAAGTGGATTAAACTCTCTTGAAAGGCTATAACAATACTTTCCTCTCTGGTGAGATTTAAAATAATTGAGAGCAACATGTGATGTAAGGCTCAGGTAGTAACGGTATATAAGAGGAGTCAAGTGAAGAGACCAGATTTCCATTTCTCTCCTGGCTCCTGGCCAGTCCTCCCTCATGGCTTTTCCAGTCTGCTTCGGGGCTAGCCAGTCTGGTTTTGCGGCATGACTTTTAAAATAAAAACATATATTTTTAATTTTTAAAAGTTTAAATATTGTAAAATATTTTATATTTTTAAAGCAGTACTACTTCTGTAATATTCTCCAAGTGAGTGATAGCTCCATATTTCCCTTTACTATCATACTTTCAGCCCTCACTACTTCTCTCCTGGCCATGAAACTAGCCTCCTAGCTGGTCTCCTTGCCCTCTGTCACACTTTTTCCAACACTACCACCGGGGAGATCTTGCTAAAATGTAAATCTCTCAAAATTAAAATGCATGCCTTATTATATCCTTGAAATTCTTCAACTCCCTGCTGTCTTCAGAAGAAAACCCAAGCTCTTTATTGGGAACCACTAGACCCATCTGGCCTGGCCCAACCAACCTCTCTTACTCAACACTGCTCTTCTGCCATGGCCAAAATCATTTCATCCCCTAATTCATTCATCAATTAATACATCATTTCTCTTCTTCTGCTTCTCCTCACTCTCATGTCTGGCAAAAGGGACCACTGGCATGAATACCTTCTGTGGTCAATTGTCAGCAAAAATGATTGCCAACAATTTCTCCTCCTCCCATGTGAACATGCTAATTAATCCTCCCATCAACAAGTCAAGCTTATTTTCTCTCCCCTTGACTCTGGGATAGATAATCCTATGATTTCCTTTGGCCAATAGGTTGTAGCAGAAGTGAGGCTGTGACTTTTAGGTTTAGACCTAAAAGCCTTAAGAGGCCTCAAAAGCTTCTGCTTTTACTCCTAAAACATTCTCACCATTGTGGAAGGAAGCTTGGTCCCAACTACCAAACAAAAAAAGAACACTTGTAGATATAGGCCCTGAGACCATGAAAAGAGAGACAATCACTCATCCCAGCACCCTGGCTGAACCCAGCCCCAAGGTCATCCAGCAATTAAAATGTAGCCACATATGAGGGAGCCCAAGGAAGCTCTGCAAAAGAATCACCCACAGATTTGTAAGAAATGATAGTTTGTTGTGTCAAACCAAGCTGTGGGGTACTTGTTACCCCAGTAATAGAAAACTATCATGTCATCTATGTGCCTACCACTTTTTCAGTGTGAAATTTATGATCTTGACCCTGTCTTTTAAAAGCATTCCACCCAACTACCTTTGCCTCTTTCAAATATGTACAGCCTTTAGGGAGGAAGAGGAGGAGACAATCTCAAATGATCACTGTGATACTGTGGAAAAGTACCAGAATCTGGGCCCATCCCAGTCTGGCTGTGTGACCCTTGAGAATTCATCTTCCCAGTCTGGGTTTTAGTTTGCTCCCAGGTACATGAAGGGACTGACCTGAAATTGGGATGGGCCTGCCAACCACAAGTTCACACCAAGTGAAAAATGTTCTTGGTGGACTATCTAAGAGCTGAGGGGGAGTGACATGGGAAGAGCTCTCAGAAAGAAGTCAGAAAATACTCAGCCTGGGCCAAAATGCTTCACAAAGACACACCCCAGTGCTGGTAACCGGGCCAGAGCAGGCACCTGGTACACATTAATGAACACTCACAGGTCCTCTCATCTGATAGGAAGGACATGGGCTGTTATAGAAGCAGGGAATGGGCTACAGAGACTAGAGATCACTCAAGGTTGAACACACTGCCTCTGTGACCTTGACAAAAGCATATAACCACTCTGGGCCTCAGGCTTCTTGACTCACCAATAGACATGGGAAGGATAGCTCTGCCTGCCTCATGGGGTTGGGGCCAGACTCAGGTGAAATTCTGTGGCTTGAGTAAAAGGCTCCATCATCGTGAAATGCTGTATCTAGGTAGGTTGCTGGGCCTCTGGCTCAAGAAAGGACTGAGTAATCTTAGACGGTCTCCCAAAGAATGTGAAATATGGCTGGAAAGTTTGCAGAGGATTTTGCAAGGTGAGAGGGAAAACTAAGAGAGCTTCCCTGGGTTATAAGGCTTAATTACAACAGAGAGACCAATCTGTCCTTGATAACCAGCCAGCCATTGCTGTCTCTGTGGCCAAGGCAGTAATGTCTCCTTCCTCTTTAATTGCCCTAAGTGTGAACTTCCGAGTCTAGAGAGGTTAGCAGACCCCTACTGCTGAAAAGAAAATGAAGGGGGTGCCGGTG
This sequence comes from Perodicticus potto, assembly GCA_963574655.1. Taxonomy (NCBI): domain Eukaryota; kingdom Metazoa; phylum Chordata; class Mammalia; order Primates; family Lorisidae; genus Perodicticus; species Perodicticus potto. The sequence continues at coordinate 26,007 of CAUYRH010174835.1, read as the reverse complement.
GCTCAATGGAAAGGGCACGGGCCCCATTTACCGAGGGTGGCTGGTTCAAACCTGGCCTCTGCCAAACTGCAACAAAAAAATAGCTGGCCGTTGTAGCAGGTGCCTGTGGTCCCAGCTACTCGGGAGGCTGAGGCAAGAGAATCGCCTAAGCCCAGGAATTGGAGGTTGCTGTGAGCTGTGATGTCATGGCACTCTACCGAGGGTGATAAAGTGAGTTTATGTCTCAAAAAAAAAAAAAAAAAAGTGAAAGGAAAATGAACACTCAAATGGGACTACCAGATATTGAACAGCAGTGGTCTGGTGACCAAAGCCATTGTTTTTCTCTCTTGCTGCCCCAGTTTTCTCTTTATCTTAGTCTTACTATTTTGTAAGAAAACAAACATGTCAATTTTCTGGCAAGAATCAAGAACTGAAAGAGAAGTTGCCACAGGCAAATTAGAGCCACTGCTGTCAGAAAACATATGCATATTGGTTTTGGCAAATATTATGGAATGTCTTATAATGTCCCAGTGAGCACTGAGAAATGCCCCAAAGAGGCCCTGCTGATGATAGGGACAGTAGGGTGGAGGGAAAGAGGTAAAGAGCAGGGCATAGGAACTCTGTTCCATTCAATAGAACCTCCCATAACTAAATCCCTTCTATCCTTCATGATCAGTGGTCAGTTTTGTCTTCCAAACGGATTCTCTTCTCTTGAGAAAAGCACACGTACCAGAAGCCTGAACATCCACGTTAGATTCCCTGGTTGCCTTCTGCAAGTTGAGTGACCTTGGGCAGAGGTTTTGACTTTTCTGATTCTCAATTTACACATCTGTGGCATGGGGTGAATCTCTGCCTGTCCCACAGGCTTGTGCAATAGAAAGGAAGGCAATATAATTTGAAAGCTGGGAAGTGCTAGACAAATGGAAGTGATTTTTATTATTAAATCAAGCCTTGGAATTTACACATTCACTGCCTGCTCTCAAGGTTGAAAATGGAGCTCAAAGGTCAAGTGCAATTCATTAAAACCTAATTAGAAGACAAATTGTCTTTCATTTAAACATGTGATACAGAATCCAGCAGCTTAAGCAATGAGGATAGTTTATTTTAAACTTTTTCTTTTAATTCAAAGATTCCAGGATTTGTCAGGAAACCGCTTTCTGCAGGTCCTATGAGGGGGACACAGAGAAGCAAAGGTCTCCATGCCCACCTTCCCAGAGCTTGCAGTCCAATATGGATGAGAAGACAAGGCCACAAACAAACGAGAGACAGAACATTCTTGGAGGCTGACATTGCTACAAGGCTAATGTCTTAGGCTGGGGCTTCCTTGGGGACACCAGTCTTATTTAATTGGTAAGAAATCAAGACAATTCTGAAAGAAGGGCTTCAAGGACCAAAAAGGAGCATGTGGGGCGGCAGAGACAGGCAGCAGAGAGAAACAAGAAACAAGTTTTGCTGACTTCAGGGTCTCCAGAGCCCACCTGTTCTGCCCAAACGCAGAACTGTACATACTCTGGTGACACTCTGCAAAAACCAGCTTCCTCATCCAGTTAGCCCATCTTCCTTTTCGTCCATAACTATTTATTGAGAACTGTGATGGCTGGCTCAGCTACAGTCCCCATTTATTCAATCAAACATGGATCTAGGTGCTATTGTGAAAGAAATTTTGCAGATGTGATTAAATTCCCTCATCGGCTGATTTAAGTTGATCCAAGGGCGATTATCCTGGGTGGTCCTGACCTAAACAAGTAAGCCTTTTAAAAGAGAGCTATGTTTTCCCTGACACAGTGACTCCAAACAACTCCTACTCACAGGGTTTCAGCCTGCACGTGACCTTCCCTCCTGACTTCTGCCAGTGGGTAACAAGCTTCAGCCAGTGCCTGTGCAGTGCCAGCCTGCTTGTGATTTTCCATTGCTGACTGCCTGCTCTGGGGATTTGGGGCTTGTTTAGACAGCCCCCACACCTAGGTAAATCAATTTCTCAAAAATACATATAAGCACACACAGATATATGTGCACACACACACAGCTTGAATATCCCTTATCTGAAATGCGTGGGCCCAGAAATGTTTCAGATTTTTTTGTATTTTGCAATATTTGCATTATAGTTACCATTTGACTAACCCAAGTCCAAAAATCTAAAATTCAAAATGCTTCAATGGAAAGAAGTATGCAGAATCCTCAAAGAGCTAAATGTACACCTTCCATTTGATCCCACATTCTCATTATTAGGTATCTACCCCAAAAGAAAAAAGTCATTTTGCCATAAGGACTTCACACTAGAATGTTTATAGCAGCTCAATTCACAATCTCCAAGATGTGTAACCAACCCAAGTGCACATCAACCTATGAATGGATTAGTAAACTGTGGTATACATATACCATGGAATACTATTCAGCCATAAAAAGATAGAGACTTTACATCTTTTGTATTTACCTGGATGGAGGTGAACAACATTCGTCTTAGTAAAGTATTACAAGAATGGGAAAGGAAGTGTCCAATGTACTCAATACTAATATGAAACTACCAGATAAACAACTACATTCCCACACAAGCCCACAAGAGAGAAAAATTAAATTAAAATCAAGTAGGGGAAGGGGGGCAGAGAGGAGCAGGGAGGGGGATTGTTGTGCTCTCACCTAATAGGCACAATGTAGGGGTATATGGCACACCTCATGGGGGAAGGGCTCAACTACAACTTTGACTTTACCTTACAATGGCAAACAATGTAATCTAATCATTTGTATCCTCATATTAATCTGAAATTTTAAAAAATGCTTCAATGAACATTCCCTTTGAGTGTCATGTTCATACTCTAAAAGGTTTGGATATGGGAGCTTTGTATCAGGGGTACTCTCCCTATACATAATGTATAATGTATGATATAATTTACTTATATACTGTATATAACAGTGTAGTGGTAGGATTATACACACATATGTCTATGATTATACCTGCAGTTACATCCATATCTGTATGTATTACTGTTATTTCTGTTTCTCTGGTTAAATTCTAATTGATACAAAGAACTACACTGTACCAAACTGTATGCAGGGCACTAATGGCACAAGCATAGGAGCACAAACAAAGGATGTTTAACCTAAAATGTGGAGATAAGGGATGCTGTAAAAGAATATAACAAAGTCAGAACCTAAAGTGTAAGGGGTTGGCCACCTGAATGAGGAGAATTGAAAGACGTTCCCAGCAGAGGAAGCATCCAAAGGCTGACAAGACCAAGAAACTACAGAATTAAAATGCTCTGAGCTCATGACCCCTCACTTACCACACAGCCTGACACATAGTAGGTGCTCAAGAATATTTTAGAGTGAATTGCCTTATAGGCCTAAGAGACAAGAAAACATTGTCCTAGATAGGAATATAAGCCAGGTCAAGTACTGCTTATTAAACTAAAGAAATGAATGAGAACCAGGTGTTCTGCAAAGATACTTAGAATAAATGGCTGCCCTGGCGTGCAGTTTGGGCTAAGGCTCACTGGGTCTCCTCACATGTAGAACCTTATCTTCAGCACTACAGACCAATGAGAAAGAGCTCCATCCCAGCCAGGCCTGCACAGAGGTGATAGCGTAGTCATGAGATGAAAGAAGCCTGAGGAACAGGAAAGGTGTTGATGAGTACAAGCCAAAAGAAGGCCAAGGTCAGTTAGTGAAAAAGATCATGTCTGATAAAGGAGACTGTATCTCTCAGATCAAAAGACTTTGGCCATATTTGTAGTTATAACCTCTCAAACAGTTTTATTTTTTATTCCAGCTTTTAATATAATTGGTAATAATCTAGGAAGCAAAAAGAACAAAAGCAAAAGCGAACACGCATAAAGGGGGAAAAGATCTCGTTGCCTTAAGGTTAAGAGGCGGAACTGCAGCACTGCGAAAAAATAAAATAAATAAATAAAAACCTGGCCAGGAAAAACAGATGTGATAATAATAGTGGAAGCTGGTGAAAAGGGCCTGCCACTCCTCTACAAAACAAAATTGGCCAGATATTGATTCCATGAGGAAATGACTAAGTCCGCCAAACAGCAATCCCCAGGAAGGTTTCTGTGAAAAAGAGGAAAACCAACCAGTATTTTCAATGGTGGTCAATCCTGCTGATTCAAGTGACATTTAGCCATTGACGTTTTGGAATCTGAAAGTACACTTAGCAAAAGAAAATTGCACTGACAAGAAACAACTGACATAATCGTAGCAATACACCATGTGATTCCTCTTCTTTTCCTTCCAAAATTTCCAAGGCTAAGCTTGCAGTTCTCGCGCACTTGATCATGTCTAAGGCCAGGCACTAGTGCTCTGGAGATTAATCAGTCATAGTGCCTGCTATCAAGGGACATTCCCCCTGAGAGACTGGGAGAAATGTTTGCATGAGGTTCAAGAGGTTCAGTTCTACTGAACAGGGCATGGTTCCCACATGGGTTGGCTGCTTGCCAGGTGGATTGCCATCAGAGGTAACTGAGAATGCTCCAGGCAGAGCAATTCATGAGAGGCAAGATTCAGAGCTTGGAAACTTCTGGAACTCGCGGTATCTCCTACTGGCTGAAGTGTTAGGGCTGTGCTGAGAGGGAGAGAAGAGTAATCCTGTAGCCAGCGGTTCTCAGCTCTGCACTTGAGGGTCACCTGGAAACTTGAAGAAAAGGAATGATTGATACACAGGCCCCAATGGAGACCATTAAGCTGGATCTGTAGTTTTTTACACAGAACAACAGTGGCAAATGAAGGCCAAGAACACTAAAGAACGCTTGTAGGGTTTTTTGATGGTGGATGCCATCTTCACAAGACTCTAAATGATATTTAGAGTTTTAATAGGCATTTCAGCCACAGGTATTTTCCATTAAAACCTTTATAGTGCTGACTGTTATTAAATTTTTAAAAAATTACACAGCCTTTTTCACAAAGCCCACAGAGTAATTGTGCTGACACAACAGGGATACTTCACTGTAATTCATTCAATTATGGACAGTCCTCACCCCAAAGTTCACAAGCCTCTTGTGTTGGAATTTTCCCATTTTTGTTTGCTGGTGCCCAGGACAGAGGATTTCCTTGTGGCTTCCCTGCAGCACAAACCTCAGCATTCAAGAAACTGCCCTTCCTCCCAGGATCAACAGGTAAAAGAGGTAAAGAGATGAGCTGACATGTACAGTGTTGCTATGGGCTGTTTCAGAAGTTGCGAAGAGGAGGAAAAGAATAGAGAATATCTGGCACCATCCCCAGATAGTTCTCAAATAGGTACCTAAATGATTCTTAAACAGATGAAAAGTTGGTCAGCTTACTCAAGACAAATGCAAATTAAACTACACCAAGATCTCTGGTTCTACGGAAAAAATGTGGTTCTTTTTCGACTCCATACTTCTGTTTCTGGGGGCAAAATGGCATTTCTCCCCATTCCTCTCATAAGTACCATGAAAACCTGGGACACAGTATATAAAACAAACATGAAAAGATTTTGAATGTTAGAGAGAAAGAGGTCTCCAGGACCTGAGGAAGATGTGCAAATGAGTACCCTGGTCTTTTTCTTCTCTCATATATCACAGACTTGAGAATAAAGTACCTGGCAAAATGAGAAGGCCAACAGGTAAAGGCAAACATAATGCCCCCACGAAGCCTCCTTTTCCTAGCAAAAGACTCAGAAAGGAGCAGCTGAGAAAGACGGAAGAGGCTTGGCGCCTGTAGCTCAGGGGCTAGGGCACCAGCTGCGTACTCCGGAGCTAGCAGGTTCAAATCCAGCCTGGGCCTGCCAAACAACAATGACAACTACAACCAAAAAACAGCTGGGTATTGCAGCTGATGCCTGTAGTCCCAGCTACTTGAGGGGCTAAGGCAAGAGAATTGCTTAAGCCCAAGAGTTTGAGGTTGTTGTGAGCTGTAACACCACGACACTCTACCCAGGGCAACAGCTTGAGACTCTGTCTCAAAAAAAAAGACAGAAAAATTTTAGCTAATAGTCACTCTACTTCAGCCAAACAGCACAGAAAGAACTGTGTCCCAGTTCCATTCCACCCAGCAAAGACTGAGCGAGGAGCCAAATCGAAACAAGGCACCACCAGGGTAGTGTCACCCAAGGCAGCTATAAGGAAACTGCCATAGTTCAGTGTCACTGGAGGGCCCAGGGAGCCTAGACTTCTACCTTGCCCATTAGTTGACAAGAAACCCACCTCTTTTGCTGCAGTGGTCTCAGAGGAGCTGTAGTGGAATCTGAATTTTTGCCATCAGACAGTAGTAACAAGGCCACCCCACATAGTGTCAATGGAGACCACACAGGGAACCAGAACTTCCCTCTCTACTCAGCAGTAATGAGGTACCCTTCCCACTCCCTGCTAGAGTGGTGCCATAGAAGGCCAAGTGGGGAGTCAAGATCTCATCCTCTCTTGGCAGGAATCAGCCCTGTCCCCTATAAGGTGTCAGTGCAGGCCCAGTGCAGAGTGGTAAAATGCCCATCCCTCTCTGGGTCAGAGAGGTATTGGAGGAGGCATAGTGATGAGTCTGAACATCCACCACCACCCAGCAGTTATAAGAAGACCCACACACCCCTAAATGTCAACAGAGACACAGCAGAGATCCTGGACTTCCATCTTCACCTAGCAGTAATGAGGTAATCAAGATGGAACTTGATTGAGTAGGCTTGTTGTTGATAATAGTATTTACCAGGGTGCCAACTCCAAAACTACTTTTTCTTTTTTAAATTCATTGTTGGGGATTCATTGATCCAAAACTACTTTTTGTGTATTATAGAAATGAGCCAATGAATAAATATATTGATATAAGAAACCAAAGTTCTTGCTCTGGGAGAAAAATGATATAAATACAGAACTGAGAGCCAGGTTCAGTGGCGTATGCCTTTAGTTCCAGTAACTCAGGAGGCTGAGTTGGGAAAATTGGTTGAGCCCAGAAGTTCAAAGCTGTAGTGAGCTATGATCACATCTGTGAATAACCACTGCACTACAGATTGGGCAGCAAAGCAAGACTCCAGCTCTAGAAAATATGGAATTGGGGAAAGAGAGAAAGAACTTTGAACTGGAATTAAAAGTTCTATTATCAAGTTGTGATTTTAAATTAGGAGGTGCATGTGTTTGTGTGTGTGCATGTTTTTCCTATTTATGTCCATATACTGAAAGGAGCTAGAAGTATGGACACCCTGTAACAATGAGCTCAATTAGCACCCAGTTGGTGGTTGAAATTCTCCATTCAAAGGAAACAGAGCCTCCTAGAGAAATGGTAGATTCCAGGCTGGGGCAAAGTAGGGGATCTCTGATGAGGAAGCCACCCCATTGTAGTTGGACATCTGTTGTCATTCTTTGTGATCACATACGGAAACCAAGGCAGAGGAGAAAAATCCATTTGAGGCCTGGTCTGATTGTGGTCAGGAGGATCCCATGAAGCTGAGCTTTATGACCTCTCAGTCAGGAGTTCCTTGCCATGCTTTTTTAGTGTCAGTTTTCTTGAAGATGTCAGTCTGCCTCAGCTGTGTCACAAGGGATTTTAAGAGAAGAGGTTTACATGTTCACCTGGTCTGGACATTTAGCAGAGGCTGGACATAGTACTGGGGGCAGCCAAAGTCAGGGAAGAAGGACCTTTGGTTATCTGGAGTTTTTTTAGTTCTTCCTAGGAAACCCAGATGGTTCTTCCAATAAGAAGGCTGGTCTCCAATAAGCTTGTTTGAGTTCAAATGGGGTTTGATATTTTGTGTTATTTGTTTTGGCTTATGGCAACTTTCATGTTGGGAAGTGGTCCTTGCCTCTTTTTGCAGCATACTGACCCCTGCTTGCTGGCAAGGTAAGTAGCAAAACCAAGAGTTGCAAAGGATATAAAATGCCGTCAGCAATTGGGAATCAATTTAGTGAATTTTATGGCTGATAAATTCAGAGCTATTCTAAGGCTGGTAGATGTGTTGGCCCCACAGATCCTCTGATAGAAATATGGACTGCTGGAGCTCCAAGGCTGGTTTCTGAGATAGCCACACACATATTTTCTTCAGCTACTTTCTGACATTGAGTAAGTTCCTTAAGCTCTCTGTGCTTTAATTTCCTCATTGATAAACAAGTAGCAATATCATCTACCCCATAGGCATGTTGTGCTACTTCTGCAGATCCCTTGGGTGGTACTGGTGTCTGTGTCCTCTGGCTGAAGTTATCTCTCTAACAGTCAGCTGACCTAATGAGTACCCTTGCACAAAGAAGAGTCCTTTGTTTGCCCAGAGACATTTCTAGTTTTAGAGATTCCTGCACAGAGAACTGGGCTGGAGGAAAAATGCCCAGATAGCCATATCTACGAGTCTAATTGATGACATTCACAGTCATAACCATCCATATGCACACCAGCCATGTTCCAGGCAGTGTGTTACAGACTTTGTTACATGTATAACCATAAAACCAGTCTTTCAAAGCAAATAGACTCATCTCTATTTTGCAGAAGAAACTGAAGGAAATGATAAATTAAATAAATATTCTAAGAAATACGACAAGTGGATATCCTTCATATATAAAAAGCTATCATAAATCATCAAGAAAAAAAGCACAAAAGAGATAAGATAACATATGAATCATGTGTGTTCAATAAACTTTAAAATGCCAACAGGTCTGGTAATCAAAGAAACGAAAGTGAGATATTATTTACACATCAAATTGGCAAAAGTTTTAAACATAATGATATGCACAATTGGCAAAGGGATAGGGATATGGTTATTCATACCTACTGGTAATATATTTCCAAAAGGCAATTTGGCAAATTATAAATGTATATATTTGCATATTTATTTTTTTCCTTTTATTAAGTAATATACACATAGATCATGAATACATTTATGCATTTGTGGGGTACAATGTGTTGATTTTTTATACAATTTGGAATGCTTACATCAAACTAATTATATAGTTTTTGCCTCATTTACTTGATTATTGTGCTAATACATTTATGTTCTGTACTTGATAGATTTGACTTGTACCCTTGCAATATGCTCCATAGGTGTGGTCCCACCACTTACCCTCCCTCTATCAAACGTTTTATTTGCATATTGAAGAATCTATATTATTTGACTCACTATTTCTACTTATTAGAATTTATCCTGTAAGGACAATTAGAAAAATACACCCGCATATGAATGAGATCATTCCACACTAATATAAGTCCAATTAATCAAACTCTGGCATGTTTATATGATAAAATAAAACTCAATCTTAAATAATGCTTTAAAATATATATTGTTTGTGATATAATTAGTGACCAAAACCCAAGGATACAATGCATCCAACATGATGTCAGTCTTATGTTTATATAGATATACTCACTTTAACATTCATGTATATACCTACATGTGCATAGCAGAATACTGAAAGAACACACAAAAACATTCTAACAAAGGGATCTCAGAAAGGCATAATTATTTATGAGTTTTAAATTTTCTTACTGTCTATATTTTCAAAATTCCCTTCAGTAACTTTATAATCTGAAAATACTTTACAAAAAGAGAGTTTCAAGTTATTCTGAAAGAGTTCATATCTCCTGGCCTGGGTGAACTCTACCCCAAGGCTCATCATATAGAAGGAATAGTTTAAAGTCTGGTACTCCTTGGGAAATATCTATTGTAAGAGTAGAATGATACCAGGAGAGTAGAAAAGGAAAAATTCTATCTCAATTTTGCAAAGTAAGAAGGAAGCAAATTCTATAAATCCCAGCACATTTTAGTGGATCCTTAATCAATTGAATGCCAATGCATACAAAATTCCAATTAACTGTGTTAGCTAGAGGGGGACCTAGGGCCCATGTAGTTTAACAATTTCCAACAGACCCTTGGAGGCAGACATCAATGGCTTGTAGATTATATTCACAAATATCATAAACCTGAGAGAGAAATAAACTATGTTGAAGGGGATAAGGAGACACAGTTATTTGAAAGGAAGAGTTGTTCAACTAAAACTATGAAGATGAAACTTAATAAAGCTAGTAAAGAGTCCTGCACTATAGTCCAAAAAATCAATATTCTTAGGACACCTGAATGAATGGCATGCATGAAAATGATGGGGTTTGTAAATAAAGGCCAGTTATATCCTAGGCAACTGCAAGATGTGACTGCCCTGAAGATCAGTACCTGCTAGGGCTAACTAGAGTATGTAGCCCACAACAAGCCAGGTGATGGCCTATCCCAGTTCTGTCCTGAGGAGGCCTCAGCTAAAGGGACAGGTTCAGTTCTAGGTACCAACATGCTCTTAAAGGAACATTAACTCCCTGGAGTTTGATCAGAAGAGAGTGTGACCAGCAGGGCAGCCTGACTCATCTGTCACAAGTATTTTGGAACTGGAGAAGTTTAGTACAAATAAGAGGTGGTACAAATATGGTGGTGCTCAGGAATTGGGATTGCCTTGAGTGGTATCAAAGGTGTCCAAATAGGGCTTGACATAAGGAAAATATTTGTAATGAGGTATATACCCTGTGCGAACATAACAACCTGAATGACCACTTAGGTGGGCCCTCCGAGACCCCTTTTGAGAGCAGTTTACCTGACATTCACCTAAATAAAAGCCTTAGTGTTATATAGACCCAGATGCCTAGTGGTAACTGGTCTATGATTACCAAAATATAACTGGAATGGGTAATATGTTAAAATGACCTTTGCAAAGCCTTGTTTGTGGTTCCTCCTTGGTCTCAAGAGGAGAAGATATGACTAAAATATATAACAAATGCTCTCTTGGGTTTCACCCTCTGTGAAAACCAAGCTCCACATTCTATGTGATGATCAGGGTGGATGAAAAATCATCTTATAAGTGGCTTGTCTTCCCTTAGCCAGCATCCAAGGCTTGCCACAATCTGTTCCAATGTCCACATCCATCACCAAGCCCTTGGCTCCAGCCACAAAGCACAGCTTCCTTGCCCTGCCCAAGCACTTCCAGCACATTCTTACCAGCACACAGCTGCTTCGGGTGTGTGCTCTGCTGTTTTCTCCACCAAGCTGATCTTCAGCTTCCCTGAAGACCTACCCCAGTCTGCTGTGGCCCATGACCCCCATTAGGCAATTAACCAAAGATACCAGGCAGCATATGCTCTATCAAAGAGGCTATAAATCTCTCAACTTGGTATCTTGCACTCCAACACCAGAGAGGGCACAGATGTGGCAACATAGCCACAGAAATCTGGGAAGGTCATTAAGTAGAATAACATCCCAGAAGGGTGTGTCTGCTTTTCTGTTCCCTATTATACCACCAGCTTATACCTTACAGGTCCTTGACAATTTATGATGCAGCAAAAATCCCATTAGAAAAGGCTACGTGAAGGTGTTCAAATTATGTCATTGTACTGGAATTTGAGTGTGTTGAAGGCAATTCCAAATGAAAGAACCACTGTCCAGGACTTTGTTGGTTTCCATTAGAGTGGAATTTGCTTTGTAATGTCATTAAATGGCAAAAAAGATCTGCCTAGTGTTGTGTATACCCATAGATGAAGTGAGTAATACCTGGACAAAAAATTGTAAGTAGAGTTTGTAAAATCTACGTATAGCCTTTCTAATGTATAATTAGAGTATATTTTATGTAGCTAGGGGTGATCAATGAATATGAATTTTGCTCCATGGGATCTGAGACCCGGAGCAGCATGGTTATATATGTAGCCCAAAGAAAGTGATTATTAGATGACGTAGCTTGTGATTCTAAACACTGGCTATGTATTTATATTTTGTGTATAAACATGATGGCCTCTCTTCTGTTACTCTGAGGAATCTTCGATAATTCACATGTGAAATTAAAGGCATCTTATTCATTCAGTTATTTATTATTCTCTGTAAAATGAGTTAGGAATTTGTCCCCGTGAATAATGTTAGCCATAATAGTTAATTTACTCCTATTCATTGGCAGTAATAAAAATGTACAAGGGGAGGCAGAAACATTATTATTTCTTGCTTGAAGTGCAATTTCATGTGGTGAGAAAAACATGTTAATATGCTGCAAAGTGCTACAGGAATTTAGTTCTCAAAGGAATGGCGGTATTAAATGTATTCTGACAAGAAGGAGCCTCGAAAGGGAAACATTTATCTTTATAAAGTCATTAAATTTACTGAGCAGCATCACATTCTTCCTGCAATCTGCTCACTCCATTAAAGGCGAAGCTGTGGAACTGGCTCTGTCATATGAGAGGCCGCCGCATTTTTGAAAAGGGGAAGAATGGGGCTCTTTCCCCTCAAAACCAACAAACTCAAGCTCAGGTATACACATGGGTGTGCTGCTATACTTTTTCCCCAAATAAATAAATGGGGTACTGACAAGATCCTTCCTTTCCCCATGATCAGATGATTTTCCATGTGACTAAGATGAAACAGATTTCACAAAGCTTCCTGATTCACTGTACCAGGAGACTCTCAGCTCTAAGAGTGTTCTCCACCCTGCTAAGATGGAGCCCAGGTAGCTCACACCAGTTAGGGCCAGCACAACGGCATGGGCTGTTCTGCAGAGCAGTTTTGTGAGTGTTAATTTGTTAATTGAGGTATCGTTATCTATACCCAATATCTTTAATCAGTGTTCCTGAAAATTTCAGAGAGAAACAGGACTCTTTTTCCTGAGAGTTATGTATTTTCCTTTTGCTTTTCTATAGTAGGCGTCATTAATTAGCTAAAATCACCAAGAATAGCAAATAGACTTCAGAACCAAAGCCATGCTGTCAGCTTAGATGCATGGTAGGGAATGAAAACAAATTGAATGTTTTCAATAAATTTTAATAACATTCCCACTTACCTGATACCTTTCTTCCCAACACTGTGTGAACAGCTATTACTCTGGGAATGAGAACCAATATCTTATCTGCATCTGTGTTTGAGAAAGAATGTAATTTTCAAGTGTAGCTCAGCAGAGAATGGGGATAAATAACACACAAAAAAGATATTAAACTAAGAAAGGGTGCTGTGGATAGTGATTTAGAAATCTCAGTGCAAGTTGAAGAAAAAATCTTAACCTGAACCAAGAGAGCTAAGGCTTCTTCCTCACTGCCTCAAATATGCCATAGCTGGGGCTGCCTAAGCACAAAATATACAAGAATCATGCCATTTGTTTGGTGACATAAAAACCAGACAATTGAAAGGATCTGCTGATGATAAGCTCCAAGAGATCAGAGATAATATCTCTCTTGACTGCTATTATAGTACTAGCACTTAACTCATAGAAGGTATTCAATAAATATGTGTTAAGTAAAGAAATGGATGTATAGACGAGTTGGTCAGGTTTGTTGTGGGGTTTTGCAGGGCCACTTGGATACATTTTAAATCTTTCCTTCTAAGCAATATTGTTCTGTCCAACGGATACTACATTTTGTCAGGAGGATGGATTCTGAAATGTTTGACCAGGTATAGAAAGACTCTGCAGTGACTAATTCCTAGAATTCTGACTCTCCATTCTGAGAAAAGATGGATATTTGTTTTGTTCATCATGTGCTAATTATTTGACCTATGTCTTCATTGAATTCTTAGAACAGTCGATTTTACAAATGAGAAATCTCAAAAAGGTTAAGTAATTTGCCCAAGAGTACACAGTTAGTAACTGGTAGAACAGCACCTACAATTTATTCATTCATTTGACAACTATCCAATATGTGTTTTCAATATGCCAGGCCCTGTTTTCAATGCTAGTCTTACCTCACTGAATGAGACAGCACCATTATTGCCTTCCTGGATTCAACACTATAGAGTTGGAGACTGTCATTAAAAAATTAATCATATAATTAATCAACTGGCTATAATGGTAAAAAAGTACTACAAACAAGAAACATACAGTGGTATGAGAAAAAATAGCACGTATAACTAATATTGAATTGATTAAGGATCAGAGGCTTTCCTTGACAAAGTGGCATTTCAGTAATGCTTTTAAGAGTGGCCAGGCATGGTGGTTCACACCTGTAATCCTAGCACACTGGGTGGCCAAGGCGGGTGGATTGCCTGAGCTCACAGTTTTGAGACCAGCCTGAGCAAGAATGAGACCCTATCTCTAAAAACAGCTGGGCATTGTGGTGGGCACCTGTAGTCCCAGCTATTCAGGAGGCTGAGGCAAGAGAATCACTTGATCCCAAGAGTCTGAGGTTGCTGTGAGCTATAACGCCATGGCATTCTACCAGGGGGCAGCAAAGTGAGACTCTGTCTCAAAAAAAAAAAATCAGCAAGAGTCAGAAAGATAAAAAGAACAGAAGGGGAGCAGATTTCAGCAAAATAATCAAGTACAAATAAAGGCCCAGAGGTGGGAAAGAGCATATATCTTCTGAGGATCCAAAAGATGTGACTGGACGGAGAGCAGCGAGTAAAGTGACTAGTAGACTAGAATGAGGCTAAGATAGGCAAAAGGGATCATGTAGCTGTGTTAGGGAATTGTGCTAAAAACAACAGAAAGATAATGAAAGGATTTAAGCAGGGAGAAAAGGGACCTAATAAGGTCTGCATTAGTAAGAACCACTTCTGCCAATGTATAAGGTACAGATTGAAAGCAGGTAGCAGGAGAAGCCAGGAGAAGAGTTGGAAAACCAGCATACTTCTGATGTGGCTCGGGTTGTCATAAAAAAAAAAAGAAGAAGAAGAAGAAGACAAGTGGACACATAAATAAGATATTCAGGAGGTGGAGTTTATGAGGCTGGGCGATTGATTGGCTGTAAGGAACCAGGGAGAAGGATGAATCTCAAATTCTGGACCAAGCAACTGAATGGATGGCAATACTCTCCACAGAGATGGGCCTTGGGAAAAAAAGAACATTTGCCTAGCTGGCGTCTATTTACTCTGCATTACAGCAGTAAAATCCTTTGGACTCAACCACTGGGAGGGTTCCATGTTGGCCTGGTGATTTGTACCAATTTTAGAGGTAAAGTATCATTCTCATTCAGGTAGGTGCCTGAATTGGTCAATGGAAATTCAAATGGCATTCCATGAGAAGACTAGTGACCTTCTAGGTTATAGATTAAGAGAATTTTCTTCAAAAATGATGCTAATTGGGTATCTGAAGCCTCCTTGTCACCACTAGTAAGCAGGCCAATTCTGTTCAGTCTGCAGGTGAGCCCCCAGCTTTCCCAACCTTCAGCACCAATACGCAGTACACAGAACAAGATACCAATGATGGGCCCAAGTGTTTGTTTAAGCCTCACATATTTTGTTCAATGATTTGTTTTGAAGTCTTTTGAAATATTTAAGTGACTAGTGGCATTCTAGAATATTTGGCCTCAGAGGCAGAGCAGGATGGCAGACCAGAAGAATTGTTCAGATGAGCTCTCCTAGTATGACGGGGGGAAAAAAGGGAACCCAGCCATACCTGGAGTGGGAACCCTGCCCAGAGTCATAGCTCAGGTAGCAAAATGAGGAGGTGGTGAGCTGGATACAACATGTGATCCAGAGCAGTGGAAATCTGAGGCATTAGGCAAGTGATTGTGACCTGACGGGATCAGTTGCCACTCACCTCAACGGAGGTCTGGAATAGGAGGAAGACTTTCCAGAGTTTTCAGTTTGGTGGAAAAGCTGCAAGTTAAGTAGAAAGCTTGGAAGAATGGGTGGACTCAAAAAGCATACAGAAACCAGCTTTGAATACCGGTTAGAGTGGATTTGCCATGAGTTTGGTGGCTGGCTAGTCAGCCATACTGGGACGGTCTCTATGACCAGGGGGTTGCCATTCTGGGCAGATTGTGAGATGATTGTGAGATGCAGGGACCTAAAGCAAGGCCGTCTTAATTGTGCCTGCTGGGATCAGTACTCCATTCTTGGGACAAGCTGAGGGACCCCCACAACCCATGGAAACTGTTGTTGGGGGCACTGTGAGACCTGCCACTGAAAGATTCTGCAGGGCTTTATGATCCATCCCACAGGGTCTGAAAGCTAGGGAAATAATCAGGCAATCATCAAAGACAGCTAAGTAGGGAATAAGGACCATAGAGATTGCCAACTGTGTTCTCTGTCTCCTAAAAAATGACAGCGCCACCTGCTGTACTAGCGGCATATTGCAACATATATATACCTATTAAAGTTGGTCCCTTCCACTACATATAAATTTTTTTTAAAGGTCATAATTCAATTTATCAAGCAATAATAAATACATAATGTCCAGATCAAGAAAGAACACATAAATAGTAGTTCTGTATATGCCAAGCCACATCTGGAAATTTTTTTGGCAGTTCTGGGCTTGACATTTTAAGCTGAACATTACTCAGATGAAATCTTGAGATCAAATCATATGAAAAATGTTTCAAGGAACTATGGATGTTTATAAAAGGTAACAGGATTGCAGCCCTGTAAGAGGGGGGAGCAGAAATGAGATTACTAGATGAGAGTTACAAGGAAACATATTTCCCCTCAGCAGAAGAAATAAAGTTCCAATATTTGGAGTCATCCACAAAGGAAATGACTTATGGGGAAGGGATTTCTTTTGTGGGTGTATGTGTTAATTTTTCTTCTTTTTTTTATTAAATCATAGCTGTGTACATTAATGCAATCATGGGGTACAATGTGCTGGTTTTATATATACATTTGAAATATTTTCATCAAACTGGTTAACATAGTGTTCACAGCATACATATACACTTTTTGAGTATTTTTTCATTTTTGTTTTTTTTTTTTATACTTTCTTTATTCTTTATTTTTTCTTCTCTTCTATATTGTCAAGGTTTCTGCAGTTTTTGGCTATTTGAGCTTTTTTTGTTTTGTTTTTATGTTGTTGTTGTTGCTAATTTGTTTGATTGGTTCTATCCTCCCATTTTTACTTTTACTGCATATTTGGTCACAAGAAAGAGTTTGGCTATGCTCAGGATGGGAAGGAACTCCTGATTTTGAGGAAACCATCCAACTCAACACCTCAAAATACTTGAATTACAAGAGCGGCTTGAACACAGTGCCAATCAAATCCATTTCTTTTGTCACTCTCATTCTACCTTCCTGTCCACATTCTTACCTGTTCTTCAATTCTTTTCTTCCATTACCCTTCCTTTTTTCTTTTTCTTTTCTTTTTCTCTTTCCTTCTTTTTCTTCTTTCTTTCTGTTCCTCGTATTTCTCCCTGCCTGCGCTTTACCCATCTCTCCCTTTTGACCTAAGCTCTCAGACAAGGTAATTTGAAGCAAAGGAAGAAATGAGAAGGAAAAAGGAGGACAAGAAGATGAATAAGTAGAAAGAACACATGAGGAAGAACCAACAGAAAAATTTAGGCAACATGAAAAACCAAAACAGAGCAACTCCCACAAGGGACCATGAGGTAGCTACTGAAGATCACTCCACCTATAAAGATTTAATGAGTTTGACAGAAAGGGAATTTAAAATATGGATGATAAAGAGAATAAAAGGAATGGACAAGAAAATGGAAAGACAGAACCAAAAGTCAGACAAGAGATATGTAGAATATAGAAAGGATAAGATGGAGCTTAAGGAAATAAATGAGACAATCGGGAAACGTAAAGATGCATTAGAAATTATCAAAAATAGGTTAGACTGTAGAGAAGAAATAACCTCAGAGCTAGAGGATAAAGTGTTGGAGTTAAGCCAGGTAGTTAAAGAGGCAGAAAAGAAGAGAGAGAAAACTGAACAGGCAGTTAGAGAACTACGAGACTCCATGAAGAATTCAAACATATGAATGATAGGGATTCCTAAAGGGGAAGAAGACTGTCCCAAAGGAATGGAAGCCTACTGCAGACTATCATAAATGAAAACTTACCAATTACTAAAGATCCTAACACACTCCATTCAGATGAATATTGAACCCCAGGTTATCTCAACTAAACAGAGCTTCTCGAAGACACATTGTAATGAACATGTCCAAAGTCACTATGAAAGAAAAAATTCTGCAAACATCCAGGAGTAAGCACCAACTGACCTACAGTAGCAGAACCATTAGGATGACAGCAGACTTTTCAACTCAAGCTTTCCAAACCAAAAGAGCATGGTCATCCACTTTCAACATTCTTAAACAAAACAATTTTCATCCCACAATTTTATATCCTGATAAACTAAGCTTCAAAATTGATAGAGAAATCAAATCTTGTGCAGATATACAAATAATGAGAAAATTTGCCACAACAAGACCAGCTCTACAGGAAATAGTTGGACCTATTCTCAACACTGACCATCACAATGGACTGCCAGCAAAATAACACTCACAAGGTAAAGATCAAAACTTAGCTTCCACAATGGCACAAAGGATATAACTATGCAATGGCCTTTCACAAAATAAGATGAATAGAACTCCACCACACTTACCAATTCTCTTAATAAATGTCAATGGATTTAATTCACCAATGAAGGGGCACAAGTTGGCTTATTGGATAAAAATAAGCACAAGCCATCCATATACTGTCTACAGGAAACACACCTAGACTTGAAGGACAAATCAAGACTCAGGGTTGAGGGATGGAAAACAGTATTTCAGGCAAATGTAAATCAGAAGAAAGGAAGGGTTGCAATCTTATTTTCAGATACAAGTGGATTTAAAGCAACTAAAGTTAAGAAAGACAAAAATGAATACTTTATACTGGTCAAAGGAACAATACAACAAGAAGACATTTCAATTTTAAATATTTATGCACCCAACTTAAATGCTCCCAGATTTATGAAACAAACGTTGATGGATCTGAGCAATATGATATTCCATAACACCATAATACCAGGGACCTTAACACTACTCTGACAGAAGTGGACAGATCCCCTAAATATAATCTAAACAAAGATACAAAGGACATAAATTTAACCCTAGAACAAGTGGGATTATTAGACATATACAGAACACACCATCCCAAAGCTAAAGAATATACATTTTTCTTATCACCCTATGGCACACACTCCAAATTAGACCACATTCTAGGATGCAAATCAAACGTCAGCAAAATTAAAAGAATAGAATTTATACCTTGTATCTTCTCAGACCACAAGACATTATAGGCGGAACTCAACTGCAACAAAAATGTTCATCCCCACACAAAGACATGGAAATTGAACAACCTTATGCTGAACAATAGTTGGGTTCAGGAAAAGATAAAAATGTAAATTGTTAAATTCCTCAAACATAACAACAATGAAGACACAATTTACCAAAACCTGTGGGACACAGCAAAAGCAGTCTTAAAAGGGAAATTTATTGCATTAAATGCTTCAATTTGAAAAACAGAAAGAGAGCACATCAACATACTCATGACCCATCTTATGGAAAAAGAATAATAATCTGATCCCCAAACCAGCAGAAGAAAAAAATATATATTAAATCAAAGATTAATGAAATTGAAAACAAAAACTCTTTCAGAAAACTAAGAAAACAAAAAGTTGGTTTTTTGAAAAAAATAAATAAAATTGACAAACCTGTGGCCAGGTTAAATAGAAACAGAAAAGTAAAATCTCTAATAACCCCAATCAGAAACAATAAAGGGAAAATAACAACAGATGCCGGAGAGATTCAAGAGATCATTTCTGAGTACTAAAAGAAACTCTATGCCCAGAAATTTGACAATGTCAAGGAAATGGATCAATACCTGAAATCACACCCTCTTCTTAGACTTAACCAAGAAGAAATAGATCTCTTGAATAGACCAAGTTCAAGAACTGAGATCAAAGAAACAATAAATAATGTTCCAAAAAAAATGCCCTAGTCTAGATGGCTTCACACCAGAATTCTATCAAACCTTCAAAGAAGAACTTATACTCATGTGGCAGAAATTATTCCAAAAACTTGAGAAAGGAGTCCTCCCCAACATGTTATATACAGCAAACATCACCCTGATACCAAAACAACGAAACAACCCAAGTAAAAAGAGAACTTCAGCCCAATTTCACTAATGAGTATAGATGCAAAAATTCTCAGTAAAATCCTAGCCAATAGATTACAGCTGCACATTTAAAAAAAAAAAAAATCATTCAACACGATCAAGTAGGTTTTATCCCAGGGATGCAAGTCCATAAACATAATTCACCATATCAACAGAAGCAAAAACAAACACCATATGATCCTCTCAATAGATATAGAAAAAGCATTTGGTAAAATTCACAATCCTTTCCTAATTAGAACACATAAGAATATAGGCATGGGTGCTACATTTCTTAAACCTGATTGAAGCCATCTATGACACACCCACAGCTAATATTATACTGAATGGAATAAAACTGAAAGCTTTTCCACTTAGAACTGGAAGGTTGTCCTCCATAACCACTGCTATTCAGCATAGTTTTTGAAGTTCTAGCCAATGCAATCAGGTAAAAGAAGGAAATAAAGGGCATCCAAATGAGGGCAGAGGAGGGCAAACTCTTGCTCTTTGCTGACAATATGATTTTATACTTAGAGAACCCAAAGACTCAACCACAAGACTCCTAGAAGTGATCAAAAAATACAGTGATGTCTCAGGATATAAAATCAATGTCAACAAACCAGAAGCCTTTGTATATGCCAATAACAGCCAAGATGAGAAGCTAATCAAGGACACAATTTACTGCACAGTAGCCTCAATAAAAATGAAATACCTAGGAATATACCTAACAAAAGAGAGGAATGACCTATACAAAGAAAATTATGAAGCCCTAAGAAAAGAAATAGCAGAGTATATTAACAAATGTAAGAAAATACCATGCTCATGGCTGGGAAGAATCAACATTGTCAAAATATCTATATTTCCTAAAGGAATCTATAGATTCAGTGCAATCCCCATTAAAATGCCATCTTCATACTTTCAACATTTGGAAAAAATAATTCTTCATTTTATATAGAACCAGATAAAACCCTGTATATCCAAAGCAATTCTTAGTGATAAAAACAAAGCTGAGTGTACCTCCCTACCAGACATTAGCTATACTACAAAGTCATACTGATCAAAACAGCATGGTATTGGCACAAAAATAGAGACATTGACATTTCCTATTGACATTTGGAACAGAATAGAAAACCATGAGATGAAACTAACAACATACAGCCACCTGATATTTGATAAACTAAACAAGAACATTCACTAGGGAAAATAATTCTATTCAATAAATGGTGTTGGGAGAACCAGATAACCACATGTAAAAGACTGAAACTGGACCTGCACCTCTTTCCACTTATAAAAATTGATTCAAGATGGATAAAAGATTTAAACCTAAGGCATGAAACAATAAAAATTCTCAAAAAAAGTGTGAAGTTATCAACCTGGGGAAAGATTTTATGAAGAAGACTTCCATGGCAATTACAACATCAACAAAAATAAACAAATAGGACTTAATTAAACTGAAAAGCTTCTGTACACCTAAGGAAACAACAACCAAAGCAAATAGAGGACCTTCAGAATGGGAAAAGATATTTGCTTATAATGAATTGGACAAAAGCTTGACAACTAGGATCTATAAAGAACTCAAATTAATCAACAAAAAGACCAATCTCATACATCACTGTGCAAGAGACATGAATAGAACCTTCTCTAAATAGGACAGACAAATGGCTAACAAAGATATGAAAAAATGATCATCATCCCTAATCATCAGAGAAATGCAAATCAAAACTACCCTGAGATACCAACAAACCCCACTCACAAAGAATGGCCCACTCACAAAGTCCCAAAGGTGCAGATGCTGGCCTGAAGGTGGAGAGAAGGGAACACTTTTACACTGTTGGTGGAAATGCAAACTAATACAATCTTTTTGGAAGGAAGTATGGAGAATCCTCAAAGAACTCAAACTAGACTTCCCATTTGATCCTGCAATCCTATTACTAGGCATCTACCCAGAAGAAGAAAAAATCCTTTTCCCATAAGGACATTTGCACTAGACTGTTTATCACAGCTCAATTTACAATTGCCAAAATGTGAAAACAACCTATATGCCCACCAACCCAGGAATGGATTAACAAGCTGTGGTGTAGGTATACCATGGAATACTATTCAGCCATTAAAGAAGATGGAGACTTTACATCTTTTGTATTTACCTGGATGGAGGTGGAACACATTCTTCTTAGTAAAGCATCACAAGAATGAAGAAGTAAGAATCCAAGGTACTCAATTCTAATATAAAGCCAGTAGATGAGCTAATACAAGGGATGGGGTAGAGGAATGAAGTAGCGAAGAGAGGAGGGAGGAGGATGGGGGTCATGGTATATGGTACACCTCTTGGGGGCGGAACACAAGTATAAAAGGTACTTTATCTAACAAATGCAATCAGTGTAATTAAATTCTTTTTACCCTCAATGAACCCAAAACAAACAAAAAAATAAAGAAATGGGATATCTGGCTTCCCTTACTGATCTGGAAAATGGCCAACTCATCTGGAGGCCCACAGAGGAGGACAGGGCAGAAGAGATTTCAAAAAAATGGACCGGGAAGAGCTCAATATGTAACCACCCAGTGACTTTATAAGAGGTAATCTCTCAGCAGAGAATAAGTTGAGAAATCTTTGCCTGAATGGAATGACAGCATTATGGCCCTTCAAAGAGGTACTAGTTCTCATACAGCAAGATAATTTGCTTTTAGTACTACTTTATTCAACATTTACTGATCAGTCAAGAACAGAATCTGGTCTGATCACAACCATAGAGTTTTGCAGCACATCACCTCCCTATATACAGAGCATGTCTAAATAAGAAAAATTCATTTATTCCACAAATATTTTATATGAAAATTAAAAATTAAATGTTCAAAAGAATTAATCATCATTTTTGAATAATATGGCCATCAGTCTGTGTCAGCAGACTCATGAATTACAGCATTGCCCCCAACACTTTCTGAGACTACTCTATGCCAGACTCTGTTGCCCAAGTCTCAGTGTCTATCTCCGGAGCCTCAGCTGAACGGCTTTCTGGACTTCTTTTTCTGCCTTTCTAAATTTGGTTTCTCTCAGTTTTAAACTCTGAATGCTTTTATAAAATCAGAGTTCCTCCATGACTTCAAAAGTAAGATTTCCCTACCGTCCTCAGCTTCTTAGAACTCCTCCTCCAGCTGGTCCATACCCAGGAACAAGATCTGAATAGCCAACTAGTAGCCCTTTAACCTAGTGCTACTTTATTAATACTTGCACAGACAAGCATATACATTGTCCTCCCTGAATGCATTGCATGCATGCAAACACATATACACACTCCTCCCAATCATCGTTTTCATAGGCCACCCCTGTGGGAGGCTACTAACCTCACTCTGGTTAATTTTCTCCAGGGTGGCAGAGCTTGTGGCACCATGCTCTGACCAACTCAACCAGCTAGACCCAGACATGCCTAAGTACCAGACTCACAATAACTGTGCACCTTGGGAGAAGTCTGAGTATGTGAAGGCTCAGTAGTTCAGGCCATAATGGCTGAAACTCCTGCTACTACTGAAGCAGTTCTTGCACCAGTGGCAATGCTAAGAAAAGTGCATGGCAGACACACCTTAAGGTGACTCCCAGTTATGCCTTGGGAGTCATGCCTTCACATAATCTCCTCCCCTTGAGTGTAGGTGGAACCTATGACTTACTTCTAATCAGTGGAATATGGCAAAGGTGATAACACATCACTCCCAGGATTATCTTGTTATACAAGACTCCATCTTAGCTGGAAAGAAAGACTCTCCTTGATGGCTTAATGAAGTAAACAGTCATGTTGAGGAAGCCCATGTGATAAGGAAGTTTAGGTGGCCCCTGACCCACAATCAGAAAAAGCTCAGACTCTCAGTCATATAGCCACAGCCACAAGGAAATTAATTTTCCTAAAAAAATAAATTTGGAAGGTAATTTTTGTCCATTTCAGTCTCCAGAAGAAATCTCAGCCCTAAACAACACTTTGATATCAGCCTTGTGAGACCCTGATCAGAGAATCCAATTAAGCTGTGCCCAGACCTCTGACCCACAGGAGCTATGATGTTTTAAGCTACTAAGTCTGTGATATTTTGTTATACAGTAAAAAATAAATAAATACTAAAACTAAAGGCTTAGAATCAAGGGCTAGTTGGAAATAAGGAGTCTAGAATTAGTCAGAGCAGACCTCAGCCTGTGTGGAAGAGGTAACATGTAGGAATAATAGTGGGTAGAAGGATAACGAAAATCAGAGCATGAAAGATCTTAAACATCTGAGTGAAGCAAGTGCTGGAGTCTTCCCTCCCAAGTCCTCCCTGTAGTGACTCCTGCATCCCAGCTTTGGTTCAAATGCACACATATTGCACCTTCCATTCTATTCATTCAACCTATAGACCCTCAGCACCTAGTATATGTCAGGCTCTTCTTAGATCCTGTGGGGAAGAGACATGGGAATGTCAAGGTAACTGCTTCCTAGGAATTCTAAGCAAAAACTTGGCTACCAAAGGGAACTGATTGACCCAGAATACTTGTGTAAAATGCAATCTCCTTTGCCCAACACCCAAATATTCTCAGTTGGCAGTTCTTGGCCAAGGCCCAAACATTCATACTTTAATATGAACATCTTGGGTGATTCTCATTCAAGCAACACAAGGAACACAGTTCAAGATTAAATACTGACCTATAGGGCCATTGGTGGGTTTTGAATAGAACAAGGACAAGATGTGGTTTATTGTATGGCTTAAAATTAAGAGGCTTACCTTGGCTGCTACATGAAGAATGGACTGACGAGGATCTAGGGTGGAAACAGGTGACAAGCAAGGGCTATGGCTATGGTAGAGGAGATAAAATAGTGGCTTGACCAAGATAGAAGCAATAGGGCTAGAGAGAAATACAGATGGTATCAAAAAATGTATACACATTTTAAGAAAGGGGAAAAACTATATTAAAATGTAATACTCAATATATACTGATAACAGAAGATGAATGTAAGTCATGTTTTACTTCTGCAATTACAAGAGGTGCTAAGAACATCATACTACATATTGCTACTGTAATTGAATTCAACTTCAAAAAGTAATTCATAGATAACATCTTTTTTTTTTTTTTTTGTAGAGACAGAGTCTCACTTTATCACCCTGAGTAGAGTGCCGTGACATCACACAGCTCACAGCAACCTCCAACTCCTGGGCTTAGGCGATTCTCTTGCCTCAGCCTCCCAAGTAGCTGGGACTACAGGAACCCGCCACAACGCCCGGCTATTTTTCTGTTTTGCCGTTCAGCCGAGGCCAGGTTTGAACCCGCCACCTTCAGTATATGGGGCCGGTGCCCTACTTGATGAGCCATAGGCGCTGCCCCCATAGATAACATCGTAAGTTTGTATACCTTTATTTGGCACCCCCAATAGATGTGTACAGGCCAAATTATGGAAGTAGAGCCAACAAAATTTGCTGTTGAGTTGAATGTGAGGGGTGAGAGAGGGAAGTAATGAGGATAATGCCATTACTATAATTATGATTTTTAAAGTTACATGCCTGTTATAATTGTGGTCACCCCACAGTAAAATATTCATGAAATATAAGGAACAAGTAGATACAAAATCAATCTTTTTTCCCATCAAAATAATTTAAGTAACTCATTGGAACACAATAATTTCCTTAAAACAATAGGTGTGTTCATCATCATTAATGAATCAATTGTTTAAATGTCATTCCTCTGACAAAAGAGCAAAAGCATTTTCTTGTCTACCTTATTCAAATTGTTTCAAACTGTTGATAAAATGTTTCAAGGAGAGATCATAAGATACCAAAGGCTGGGAAACTAGATAAGGACTCTTTCTTTTCTATGTGGACCAAGAAACAAGTACAGAAGAGAGTTATGTAAGTATCTGATTGCCATAGAAACATTTCCTAAGTGTAGCAGGCTACTTTGGAAAAGGATAATTAATTTCTGATGGGTACGTATTGTGTGTGTGTTAATTTTTTTATCTCACTTAATCTTTACATTGACCCTATAAGGTATCTACCACTATCATCCCCATCCTATACACAGTACTTGAGAAAGGGGGCAGAATCTCAAAGAATTATTTAATGAATTTTTAAGGAATTATTTAATAAATAATAACTTTCTCACTTCACCTCTTTCATTCGAATAAATTCCAAAGAATTAAAGAGTTAACATATTCTTCTTAGTAAAATATCTCAAGAATGAGGGGGAAAGGTGTCCAATTTACTCAATACTATTATGAAACCAATATATAATCACTTACACATTCATAGGAATGATAAAACATAAATATAGTCCAGCAAGAAGGAGGGGAGAGGAGGGAGGGGCA
>CAUYRH010174832.1:0-19050 GCA_963574655.1 Perodicticus potto | reverse complement strand
TGTTGCCCTAGGTAGAGTGCCCTGGTGTCATAGCTCACAGTAACCCCAAACTCTTGGGCTCAAGTGATCCTCTTGCCTCAGCCTCCCGCAAGTAGCTGGGACTACAGGCGCCTGCACAACATAGGCTATTTTTAGAGACGGGGGGGTCTCACTTTTGCTCAGGCTGCTCTCAAATTTCTGCTCAGACAATCCACCCACCTAGGCCTCCCAAAGTGCTACGATTATAGGTGTGAGCCACCGCACCTGGCCAGTGCTTTTTCATAGGATACAAATAAATGGGCTTTGTGATTTATCTATTGGTATTTTGTGAATTGGTTAGTATGAGATACCTACCCCTACTCCCAAGAACTTTTGGCCAGTCAGAATTGACTTTCTGAAATAAAAAAATTAAAGATGGCTGGATACTGTGGCTCATGCCTGTAATCCCAGCACTCTGGCAGGCCAAGGTGGGTGAATTGCTTGAGCTTAGGAGTTTAAGATGAACCTGAGCAAGATTTCTATTTTCTACTTGGGAATCAGCCTTTGTGATCTGGTCATCAACCCACAGAGAACTCAAAGTGTGGTGCAAAGACAGGGCCTGTCCATTTGGGCAGAGGATGGTGATGTTTCCCACTGTGGTTAGCAGCACATGACCTGGAAATGCAGAAGACCTGTTGCTCACACTTTATGTGACCCTTATCACACTATTAACTCAGTCTGTGGCCTGTAGCCTTGCCAAATAAGATACCAGATTTGCGTTCTACAAGATTATATAAGATCCAAGATTCACAAAAAGAGGAACAAGATGTAGCCAGGAAGATACAGGCTGAGTTATTCAAGAGGAAATGGAAGAACCTCTCTTGCTCCCGAGTGAGCGAACTACTTTACCTGCTTCTGGGAGTTCTTCTCCTGCCTCTGGGTTCTGTGCTGTTCTGAGGCTTTCCCCAGGCTTTGCAGCCACATCATGCTGGAGGCTGTCATGGAAGCTTCCTGAATCCTGGGGACAGAGGATCTGGTTACCAATGCCTGTGCTCCCAAAATCCCTCTGGAAGGTACCACCTCTACCCAGACAACCTCAAAGAAATATGTGGGGCCTCAGGAAAGAGACAATGATGGAGAGTGTGATAGGGCCCAGTTAGTCACCCAGGCCTATGCTAAGGGGAGGGAGCTGAAACGCCATACGCCAAAACAGTAGATAATTTAAGAAAACAAAACATAAAACAAATCTTTTTTTGGCTGACTTTCTTGCCTAATTCTGTTGGTATATAATGTTTCAGGGAATCTACGTAACTAAAGCAGAGAATAAAGAAGCCATTCAGAAATACATTGAGGAGAAAGCCTGGGATTAAAAATTAGCTGTTAACAATCCCTAAATTAGCTAATACATGAGCATGTAATTAAAATTGGTAAATAAACCATTGATTTATGATTAGCCCTAGGGAATAAATGTGACGAAAGGTGAGTTTCATTTTTTGCTTATTTTATGTCATTTCAATTTATGTAAATGAGCATGAATAATTTGAAATTTAAAAGAAAAATAAACATTATTTTTAGGAAGTGGGGTAATTCTGAGAGAATGTAGAAAGGTTAAGAGAAAGATGAGGGAAATGGAAGTGGAAAGTTGGAGCTAGAACTCTAAGGTAACCAGAGGTCAAGTCTAATGCACTCCTAGGGATGAAAAAGCAACAGGGAAGGGGACAGGGCTTGCCAGAGGTCACAGTACAAATTATCGGCAGAACTGGGTTGAGACCCAGGTTTCCTGACCCCAGGCCAGGATCCCAGGAAAGGTGAGGGTGGACAAATCAAGCCCATACTCTGCACTTGCCTCAAGTAGAGCTCCGTGGGTTTATCCTTATCTCCCAAAAGATACCTCTGTTCCAAAATGGGGCACCCCCACTAGTGTTCTGTGCAGGCTTCCTAACAGAAGGCTTCCTTGCCTAACTCAGTTCTCAAGTGACTCCAGTCCTCTCAGATGTTCAAGCCTGCCATCAGACACTCGAGGATCACCAAGAAGCCAGCTGTTCCTCTAGGTACTATTACTGAGCCGTCTGGCAAGCGGCTGGACCAGGGACAGGAGATAGTCCTGTCCCCAAAGGCACCTCTTCAGCTCAGGGCACCAGCCCCTTTCACGCCTCTGCTCCTCAGGGTAGAGGAGAGGAAGGAATCAGAAGATGGAGGCAGGCAGGGCACAGTGGCTCACACCTATAATCCTAGCAGCCTGGGCATCCAAGACAGGTTGATTGCCTGAGCTTAGGAGATCGAGACCAGCCTGAACAAAAGTGAGACCTCTATCTCTATTGAAAATAGAAAAACTAGGCTCGGCACCTATGGCTCAACAGGCTAAGGCGCCAGCCACGTACACCTGAGCTGGCGGGTTCGAATCCAGCCCGAGCCCGCCAGTCAACAATGACGGCTGCAACCAAAAAATGGCCAGGCGTTGTGGCGGGCGCCTGTAGTCCCAGCTACGTGGGAGGCGGAGGCAGGAGACTCGCTTGAGCCCAGAAATTAGAGGTTGCTGTGAGCTGTGATGCCACGGCTTTCTATCCAGGATGACAGCTTGAGGCTCTGTCTCAAAAAAAAAGAAAAAAGAAAAACTAGCCAGGCATTCTGGTGGATACCTGTAGTCCCAGCTACTTGGGAGGCTGAGGCAAGAGGATCACTTGAGCCCAATAGTTTCAGGTTGCTGTATGCCATGGCACTCTACCCAGGGTAACTGAGACTCTGTCTCAAAGACAAAAAAATAAGATGCAGAAAGAAGGAGGGCTCTACCAGCCCCTTTTCCATCCTGCTTCTCTTACCTCAGGGAAAGGCTGAGATGACTTGTAGTTGCCGTCCCCAGAATCTGCACTGTAAATGTGGACCAGGTTGTTGGGTGTCACGTTGAGGTAGTGATTTCGGAGTGAAGGAGAAAACACTCCAATCTGGAGTTGAGGCAGGGGAAGGCCAGTGTCCTGATGGCATACTGCATGTTGCCAGATAGCCACCACTCACCATACCCTCACCATCACCACCACCTTCCATCCCCATCCACACCAAAGAATGGGAGCTGGTTTAAGGGCCACAGGCCTTCCCTCAGCTTTTCACACCAAGCCCTAGCAATAGCTCAGCCACTCCGAGCCTGGGTACTGGGACGGAAGGCAGCCAGACAGGTAAATAGAGGGACAGGTAAGGAAACGGACAGCTTGGGGGTTTTCTTCCAGTGAGTGGTGGGTAGAGAGCAGCTTCCCGTACCTGCTTCAGCAGCAGCACTGAGCCAGGCTTCAGCTCATTCTGGCGTGTTTCCAGCAGCAATCTGTGCAGTGTCCCCTGCATCTCTCCTGCAAACACCACATGGCCCAACAGTTTCAGGGTAAGGGCAGCACAGCAACTAGTCTGGGCCCTGGTAGGGAAGGGGGCTGTTCGCTGCCTCAATCTACCCATCTGCAAATGGACTGTGTGTTTTCTCATCTCCTACCCTCAATGGAGGCCACTCGTCAGACAATCCCAGGACCTAATTCCTTACCGGTAGGGTCCTTGAAAACCACACTGGCATCCATCGTGCTCCGAGTCAGAGACTTGATCATCACCGCCATGTTGGGGACCTTGTTTCTAGGAAGCTGCTTCAGGGCTGCCTGCTTGCAAGGAGAGGCATTGACAGAGCCAGCCATGGCCTCCCCATAACTTCTCAGGTCTCCAAGTGTGCCAGGGCAACCAGGGGACAGGAGGGGACAGTACAGGTGTGGTAATGACCTTCCTTGTGGAAGGCAGAGGGCTAGTTTAAAGGGCACTTCCCACCTCTCTCTGGCAGAGAAGATGGCAGGGCTCTCATCTCTCCACTTGCCTCCTTTCTTTTGTGCATGTATATTTATAAAGTGTTCCCTCCTGGTAGGACACAGGCAGAGACATGTTGGCACAGGTACTGGCATGTATCTGCGTATGGCCTTTGACACTGGGGAGCCCTGACAGTGGCAGTGTGCTTACCCACCCCATCCAGGGCCTATATCCCACTCTCTCCTCCTTCAGCCTGAGCCCATACTATGGATGACAGTAGAAAGGTGGGTGAGTGGAAGATGCAACCAAAGGGGCCTCGTGCTGCTGCCCAGGCAGGCTGGAGAAAGGGAGCAAATAGACACCTTTTCCTAAGGTGAAATAGGGCAACAGGTTGGCAAAAGAGAGAAAAATGGTCTTTTCTTAGGTCTCAGTGCCCAGAACCCTTACCTTCCGCAGCACCATAACAATGCTATAGGTACAAAGGAAGCAGGTGGGGTCTTTCTCATCCAAGCTCAGAGCAGATTTCATGGTCAGCCACGGCCCTCGCCCAAAATCCTCTTCCAGTGATGCCTGAGAACTAGCAACAATCTGGTACCACAGAGTAGAGGGAGGAGCGCATTAATGGGTCTGCCTTGCTACAGACCCTTGGAGGAGTGGGAGAGGAAAGACAAATCCCCTGGGAAAAACCAGAGCATAGTGGCCATAGTCTCTCATCTCTTTTACCTCCAAGGCCAGAAAATGGTATGTGAAATCTTGCTGCGTGTCTTATCTTTTATTGAGCAGCTATAGCAATTTTTGTTTTTTAAATCAAATCCTGACTTTAATTACAATGAAGCAAAAGGCTATTCATGCTTGTTTCTTACAATAAACTCAAAAAGCCTTAGTGGTAGGGAATCCCCACATATATTTCTAGGATTCCAGATTTTTTTAACTTTTTTGTAGAGACAGAGTCTCACTTTATCACCCTCGGTAGAGTGCCGTGGCGTCACACAGCTCACAGCAACCTCCAACTCCTGGGCTTAGGCGATTCTCTTGCCTCAGCCTCCCGAGTGGCTGGGACTACAGGTGCCTGCCACAATGCCCACTATTTTTCTATTTTACAGTTCGGCCGAGGCTGGGTTTGAACCCGCCACCTTCGGTATATGGCGTCGGTGCTATTTTGAAACCAGTCATACTTTATTTGGGATGCCTCTGGCTTTAACCAATAACCTTCTTTATTTCTTCTTCTTTTTTATTTTTATTCATTTATTTATTTATTTTTTTTGGCCAGGGCTGGGTTTGGATCCACCACCTCTGGCATGGGGCCGGTGGCCCTACTCCTGTCAGGTGCCACCCATAACCAATAACCTTCTTTTTTTTTTTGAGACAGAGCCTCAAGCTGCTACCCTGGGTAGAGTGCCGTGGCATCACAGCTCACAGCAACCTCCAATTCCTGGGCTCAAGCGAGTCTCTTGCCTCCGCTTCCCAAGTAGCTGGGACTACATGAGCCTGCCACAACGCCTGGCCATTTTTTGGTTGCAGCCGTCATTGTTGTTTGGCGGGTCCAGGCTGGATTTGAACCTGCCAGCTCAGGTGTACGTGGCTGGTGCCTTTTATATTTTTTATTTATTTATTTATTTATTTATTTATTTATTTATTTATTTATTTATTTATTTATTTCAGCCCTCAGTAGAGTGCCATGTGTGACGTCACAGCTCACAGCAACCTCCAGCTCTTGGGCTTAGGCGATTCTCTTGCCTCAGAAGCTGGGACTAAAGGTGCCCGCCACAACGCCCAGTCATTGTTTTCTTTTGTTGTAGTCACATTGTTGTTTGGCAGGCCCAGGCTGGATTCGAATCTGCCAACCTTGGTATATGGGGCCAGCGCCCTACTCATTGAGCCACAAGCACTGCCCATAACCTTCTTATATTAATACATGCTTTGGACTCAGCACCTGTAGCTCAAGTGGCTAAGGCGCCAGCCACATACACCAGAGTTGTTGGGTTCGAATCCAGCCTGGGCCTGCCAAACAACGACAACTACAACAAAAAAAAAGAATGGCCCGGCGTTGTGACGGGTGCCTATAGTCCCAGCTACTTGGAAGGCTGAGGCAAGAGAATTGCTTAAGCCCAGGAGTTGGAGGTTGCTGTGAGCTGTGATGCCATGGCATTCTACCCAGGGTAACAGCTTGAGTCTCAAAAAACAAAAAATACATGCTTTGAATCCAGGTGAGTATTTACTGCTTTGCATCTGAAATGGACTGGCAGATCTGGAGAGGTGCAGGAAAGAGAAAAACAATGGATACAGTCAAAAAGCAAAAGTGGGTCTCAGGGCAGGGCAGGTCAACCAGAACCCAGGAAGGAGGAAGGAAGCTGGGTCTCAGCCACCAAAAGGGAACCCACTAGAAGGGCAACTGAGGTAGATCCTTCCCAGATCAGTTCCCAAAAACGGGAGAAGGACTCCCAAGATAGAATCTCTTAATACTTATTACATGCTCCTCCCCTGGGGAAGATGGAGCTAGCTAGGCCTTTCTTTCTTTCTTTTTTTTTTTTTTTTGAGGCAGAGTCTCACTATGTCACCCTTGGTAGAGTGCCGTGACATCACAGCTCACAGCAACCTCAAACTCTTGGGCTTAAGTGATTCTCTTGCCTCAGCCTCCCAGGTAGCTGGGACTACAGGTGCTCACCGCAACAGCTGGCTATTTTTTGGTTGCAGTTGTCATTGTCGTTCAGTAGGCCCAGGCTAGGCTCTCACCTGCCAGCCTCCGTGTATGTGGCCGGCGCTCTACTCACTGAGCTACGGATGCCGCCCTGGGCCTTTACTTCTTAGATGGGAAAGAAGGCTAACCCATGGCATAGGATAATGCCTGGCTGGATTAGGACAGGCCTAGCTTTTTTTTGTTTTAATTTTTTTGAGACAGAGCCTCAAGCTGTCACCCTGGCTAGAGTGCTGTGGCATCACTGCTCACAGCAACCTCTAACTCCTAGCCTTAAGCGATTCTCTTGCCTCAGCCTCTCAATTGGCTGGGACTACAGGCCCCCATCACAATGCCCAGCTATTTTTTTGGTCGTAGTTGTTATTGTTTGGCAGGCCCATGCTGGATTCAAACCTGCCAGCTCTGGTGTATGTGGCTGGCCCCTTAGCCGCTTGAGCTACAGGTGTGGAGCCCGGATAGGCCTTGCTTGCTTTATGCCAGTAAAAGTGCTGCTACCTCCAAGTGCCTTTCCCTAAATGCACCCCCCACACTCTCCCACTCCAACTTCTTGAGACAGGGCCTGTCACTGTGGCTGGAGTGTGGTAGTGTCATCATAGCTCACAGCAACCTCACACTCCTGAGTTCAAGTGATCCTCTTACCTCAGTCTCTCAAGTAGCTGCAACTGTAAGTACATGACAACATGACGGACTAACTTTTCTACTTTTTGTATACAAGGTGTCACTGTGTTGCTCAAGTAGGTCTCAAATTCCTGGCCACAAGCCTTCCAAAGTGGTAGGAGGATTGAGGCAAGCAGTGCCAATCTCCTACTTCAGCCTCCCAAATTGCGAGGATTACAGGTATGAGCCACTGTGCCCAATCCCTAAATGTTCTTTGGTGTGTGAACACCAGGCAACAGGACTAGCAGCACTGGCTCTGGTTATAAATTCCTCAAACATGCAGGGAAGTCCTTTACTCTCAAATGATGCTAAGGAAGTTAACATTTGCATGGAATAAGTTACCTCTGTCTGGAACTTAGCCAGAGCACCATGAGTCGGAGTCTGGGGTGTAGAAACCATGATCGCCTCCAGATTGTTCCCACTATGCTACGAGGAGAGAAGGAGAAGGTGAGAGCCAGCTCAGCAGCTGTTATTTACAAGTACAGCTTCTTGTCTGGGTTACATAATGAGTTCAGGAAACTATCAGGGACAATTAACACATACTACATTGCTCCTAACAAAGTCTCAAGAGCCTCCTTGGCAGCTCAAAAAAGACACTCCGGGGATTGTTTTGGGAATGTAAAGAAGTTGAAGCAAAACCCAGAGCCACCTGACCAGGGTAGTGACCTAAATAGAAAGGACTGTGATGACCAAAGGGGCAGCTTTCCCCAAGACCCTTCTCAGGGCCTGAACCCTGCTCCCCAGGGAGATCCAGCACAGAAGCAATCTAGAAGGCCTTCTTGAACTTCTCGTCTTGTAAAGTGCAAGTGAAGAGCAAATAACAGGCAGAAATTGTTCCAAACACCTTTCAAATTAAAGGAAGAGGGTACACCTATCACAGCCAGACCAGATCTTCAGAGTCCATTTTTCTGCGATCTGAGCCAAGGCTGGTTCTATGCATCTGTTCCTCCTGCACTGCTTAAATCCAAACTTGCAGCAGGGCCCTGTCTCCCTTTTGGCCCCAACTTTCCCACAGTGACCACACATGCTGGCCACAATGAATTGTTCTGCAGCTCTGAGAGCACCTCACTCTCAGGTCAGTGTGTCTCTGTGCATGCTCTTCCAGTCTTCCCATCCCTGGACCATCCTCAGAGCATAGCTGACATGCACCTGTTAACCCCCTACTTACCCATCGAAAGCCCAATCAGCAGGCCCAAAGCACAGTGTCTCCCCAGGACCCAGGAAATGATCCCAACTTACATGGTGCACTTTGTACATAATCATTGGTTCCATCTGTTTCTTCCATTTCACTATAAGCTCCTTAGGACTCGAGCTGTTTCTTTTTCAAGACAGAGTCTATTGTTCTGTCCCCCCATCTAGAGTGCATAAGGTCATCCTAGCTCACAGCAATCTCAAACTCCTGGGCTCAAGCAATCCTGCTGCCTCAGCCTCCCAAATATCTGGGACTACAGCTGTGTGCCACCATATTCAGCTATTTTTTCTTTCTTTTTTTTTTCAGACAGAGCCTTAAGCTGTCACCCTGGATAGAGTGCCGTGGCGTCACAGCTCACAACAACCTCCAACTCCTGGGCTCAAGCGAGTCTTCTGCCTCCACCTCCCAAGTAGCTGGGACTATAGGTGCCTGCCACAATGCCTGGCTATTTTTTGGTTGCAGCCGTCATCGTTTGGTGGGCCTGGGCTGGATTCGAACCCGCCAGCTGAGGTATATGAGGCTGGCGCCTTAGCTGCTTGAGCCACAGGCGCCGAGCCTATTTTTTTTTTTTTTGAGACAGAGTCTTACTTCGTCGCCCTCGGTAGAGTGCCGTAACATCACAGCTCACAGCAACCTCAAACTCTTGGCATAAGCAATTCTCTTGCCTCAGCCTCCCAAGTAGCTCGTATAATAGGCATCTGCCACAACACCCAGCTATTTTGTTGTTGTTATCGTCGTTGTTTAGCAGCCCTGGTGCATGTGGCCAGTGCCATAACCACTGAGCTACAGGCACTGAGCCTTGTTTTATATTTTTGGTAGAGAAGGGATCCCACTCTTGCTCAGGGTGGTCCTCAACTCCTGAGCTCAAGCAATCTGCATCTCAGCGTCCCAAATAGCCAGGACTATAGGAGCGCACTATCACACCTGGCTATGGAACTTTTTCTTTTTAAAATCTCACGTATTCTTAGTTCCAAGCAAACTGCTCCACACACAAGTCCTTAGCAAATATAAGTAAATGATGCTCAACAAATGTGTGAAAATTGTGAAGTTCTCAGAGCCTTAAGTACCTCTCTCATGGTGGATTTTCGAGAATTCAATTCTTCCTTCCCACTTCTTCTGACTTCTTCTGTAGCTTTCGAAATCCTTTCTCCTTTCACTTCCCTCCTTCCTCCCCTCCAGGAGGGAAGACAGTCTAGGGCTGGATGGTATTGGAACCCTCCTTCTGTCCCTTGCTAAGGGGACATCCTGGGAAGCCAGGTCACTCACCTGGTGAGGCAGGATCCCTGCTGGGCCAGGGAAGCGGCGTAATTTGGCTCGGGTGAAGGGACGGGTGGTCTGCTCCGGTGTCCGACTGGCAGCAGAGACCAGCTGCACCAGGTGGTTGGTGACTATGGGTGTCTGCAGAGCTCCTTGGGTAACCAGGGAGGAATGGAGACCTTTTGTGGTGCCAAGAGGAGACTCAACAGAAGACACTGGAGCTCGGAGTTGTAAGTGCCTTGGAAGAAATAATCCAGAGCTAGTCCTTGAAGATGTAGAACAGCTGGAGTTTGAAGTGCGAGGTCTGGGAAAATGAGGTGAGCTGCTTGACCAGATATTCAGAGAATGAAATGGTTGACTGGGTAATTGATTTTGAGGGCTGCTCTGAACAGGCTCTACAGCAACTTGGAGAGGCTGGGGTGCTCGTATAGGGGTACCTTGTGGACACCCTTCCCAATGGGGTTGTTGAGTGGGAAGAGTTGAGGAAGTTGGGTCAGGAAGGTTACCCATGACACCTGGTCTTTTGCAGGGCTGTGGAGTCCTACAGTGGACCATAGGACCTAGAGGCTTATCCTGGGCTGACATAATACCTGCTATGTGAGTGGCAGGCAGGGGCCCCTTCCAGCAAGGTCCACTCAGACCAACTACCCGGGCCTTTTTAGCCAAAGCTGGATTCTCCCGCTGCTGCTGGGCAGGCAGGGTTCGAGTAGCATCACTGCTAACTCCAAGTTCTAGTTCCATATCTGACCCATCCAGCTCCATGCTTGCCAGGACCTTATCAAATTCATCTTGTTCAGGCCCCTCAAAGCCACCAACCCACTGTTGTTGGCTCTCAAAGGTGACTAGAGGGTGTGGGGCTGAGGACAGGGGCCTCGCTGGCTCTCTGAGCACCTCTGTCAGTGTCGCTCCTCTCTGAATGCCGGTCCAGATGCTGGAAGTGGAGATAGGCCTTAGGGCGGCTATTTCTGTGCAAGGTGGGTGGCTGGTGGCTTTGGTCATGCTGGAAACAGGGAGGAAAGGTCCCAGGGCTGGCAGGCCTGAACCTTCTGTAAGAGCACTGGGGTGTAATGGCAGCGGCCTTGAGGATTGCGCCTGCACAGTCTCCTGTGGCCTAGAAGAGACAGCTCTCAGGAGCCCGGCATTCACAGGCAGTGAGCCAGCAAACTGGTTCTCTGCATCTTCCACAGCAGATAAGAAATCCTGAAAGGAAGCAGAGACAGAGTCTTGGTAAGTGGAAATCAAGAAATCCCCTTACTGTTCAGCGATGTGGCAAGTACGTATGTAGATACATGCAGGCAATAAACCAAGGCATGGAAGGCAATGGTGGTGTCTCTTACCACTCTTGACTTTATCCATGAGCTTACTACCAGGCTTCTATCAGAAACACTCTAAGGCTAAGCCCTCAGGTAGCTTCTTTCTCCTTCTTCAGTCTCAAAGTGGGGGCTGGGAGGGGGCAGTTGGGGAGGACAGTAGGAGATGCAGGCGTACCAAGGAGTCAGACAAATCACCCAAGGTCACACCTCATCTCAAAGAGACTAGTTTTCGGCTCGGCGCCTATGGCTCAATGGGCTGAGGCGCCAGCCATGTACACCTGAGCTAGAGGGTTCGAATACAGCCTGGGCCCGCCAAACAACAATGATGGCTGCAACCAAAAAATGGCCGGGCGTTGTGGTGGCGGGCGCTTGTAGTCCCAGCTACTTGGGAGGCAGAGTCAGGAGACTCACTTGAGCCCAGGAATTGGAGGTTGCTGTGAGCTGTGATGCCATAGCACTCTATCCAGGGTAACAGTTTGAGGGTCTGTCTCAAAAAAAAAAAAAAGAGACTATTTTTCTATTTTTTTTTTTTTTTGTAGAGACAGTCTCACTTTATTACCCTCGGTAAAATGCCGTGGCGTCACACAGTTCACAGCAACCTCCAACTCCTGGCCTTAGCCTCCTGAGTAGCTGGGACTACAGGCGCCCGCCACAACACCCAGCTAATTTTTTGTTTTGCAGTTCGGCCGAGGCTGGGTTTGAACCCGCCGCCTTTGGTATATGGGGCCGGACCCCTACTCGCTGAGCCACAGGCACCGCCCGAGACTAGCTTTCTTAGCTCCAAGCTATTCAACAGGGATCTATTCAGCTGATCATGGTGCCTGTCCTTAGCCCATTCCTTACTCCCAGCATATACTTGTGTGCAACACACACACACATTTACAGTGTAAGCCAGAGTGGCCTTAGATCCAGCAAAATAGGCAGAAGTTAAATATAGCTTTTTAGGCAAGTTAAATTAAGTATGGATTCCAGTTGGGAAGCAAGGTGAGATTGACAGCTTCAAGAACAACAGACCTGTTCTGAGGGTGTTTTGAGTCAGAACTGCTGATTTAACTGACAGGAAGGTCCCCTCCATCCTCATCCCCTGATGTCACTCTGAATTGTCTTGGCTAGAAAAAGGTTTTTTCCTATTTGTGTATTTTCAAG
The DNA here is from genome assembly GCA_963574655.1 of Perodicticus potto. Taxonomy (NCBI): domain Eukaryota; kingdom Metazoa; phylum Chordata; class Mammalia; order Primates; family Lorisidae; genus Perodicticus; species Perodicticus potto. Next base: position 7,061 of record CAUYRH010174832.1, on the reverse strand, counting down.
ACAGTCCCACATTACAGCAGGACCACCTTAGTATTTAGCAATAATAATAATCATCAGAATTATACCAGTAATAAAATCCTGATGTCCCTAAAAGTTGATGGATCCTTTTTCTCCTAAAAAGAGAAGAGAGAAAGAGACTGGTCTGCCATGAGTTCTTCGCTCTAATTTTATAGCCAGCCTACTATTCCTAAAATTACCTTGTAAGACCCAAGAGGGTCACTTTAACAGTCACTTTTTCAGCCTATAATCACACCTCTCCAAAGTTGAAAGACAAGGACAATTGGATCTCATTGACAAAGCTGGCAGTTTTTTTTTTGTTTGTTTGTTTTTTTGAGACAGAGCCTCAAGCTGACATCCTGGATAGAGTACCGTGGCATCACAGCTCACAGCAACCTCCAATTCCTGGGCTCAAGCGAGTCTCCTGTTTCTGCCTCCCAAGAAGCTGGGACTACAGGCACCCGCCACAACGCCCAGCCATTTTTTGGTTGCAGCCATCATTGTTGTTTGGCGGGCCTGGGCTGGATTCGAATTCACCAGCTCAGGTGTACGTGGCTGGCACCTTAGCCCGTTGAGCCACAGGGCTGAGCCATGCTGGCAGTTTTTAACTATTTATAAAAACCAAATATCAAGGGGTGGTGCCTGTAGCTCAGTGAGTAGGGTGCCGGCCCCACATACTGAGGGTGGCAGGTTCAAACCCGGCCCCAGCCAAACTGCAAAAACAAAAAAATAGCCAGGCATTGTGGCGGGCACCTGTAGTCCCACCTACTTGGGAGGCTGGGGCAAAAGAATCACCTAAGCCCAAGAGCTACGGTTGCTGTGAGCTGTGACACCATGACACTCTACCGAGGGCGACAAAGTGAGACTCTGTCTCTAAAAAAAAAAAAAAAAGAAAGAAAGAAAGAAAGAAAAAAACCCCAAAAACCAAAAATCAAATTCCCAAGTAATAACCAAGACAACTAATATTTGAAACCTCACTGGGTACCAGGTACCATGTAAGCAATTTTCTCTTTCTTTTGAGACAGAGCCTCAAGCTGTCACCCTGGGCTCACAGCGACATCCAACTCCTGGGCTCAAGCAATTCGCCTGCCTCCACCTCCCAAGTAGCTGAGACCACAGATGCCTGCCACAATGCCCGGCTACTTTTTTTTTTTGAGACAGAGACTCAAGCTGTCACTCTGGATAGAGTGCCGTGGCATCACAGCTCACAGCAACCTCCAATTCCTGGGCTCAAGCGAGTCTCTTGCCTCTGCCTCCCAAGTAGCTGGGACTACAGGTGCCTGCCACAACGCCCCGCCATTTTTTGTTTGCAGCCACCATTGTTGTTTGGCGGGCCAGGGCTGGATTTGAACCCGCCAGCTCAGATGTACGTGGTTGGCGCCTTAGCCCGTTGAGCCATAGGCACCAAACCAGCAGGGCTGAGTTTGAACCCGCCACTTCTGGCATATGGGGCCGGCGCCCTACTCCTTTGAGCCACCAGTGCCGCCCATATAAGCAATTTTTTTTTGGTTGCAGCCACCATTGTTGTTTGGCGGGCCCGGGCTGGATTCGAACCCGCCAGCTCAGGTGTACGTGGCTGGCACCTCAGCCCGTTGAGCCACAGGCGCCGAACCCATATAAGCAATTTTTAATAATTCTTTCAATTAATTCCCACAATGGCACTATGGATAAGCACTATTCTTACTCTTACTTTACGGATGCAGAAACTGAGACTCAGGCTAAGTAATTTCATAGAACCAGGACTATAACTCATCTTTGTTCCTACCACTGGTTTTTTGTTTTTTTTTTTTGAGACAAAGTCTCACTATGTCACCCTTGCCTCAGCCTCCCGAGTAGCTGGGACTACAGGTGCCCACCACAACATCTGGCTATTTTTTTGTTGCAGTTTGGCAGGGGTAGTGTTTGAACCCGCCACCCTTGGTATATGGGTCCGCCGGCCTACCCACTAAGCCACAGGTGCCGCCTGGAAATAAACCAATTTTTAAGAGGTCTAAGGAAAGTCCATTTTTACCTTCAAGACTCAACTCCACAGCCTCAAAGGAAAGGAAGGGTGGGGCTCAGGCTGCCAAAAAAGTCCCTGGTGCAGCATTCACTACCATACCAAGCACAAATTAGGCATGTGAACAAATTCTAAATGGATTTTTTTTAGGCAAAGCACTGGGAGGCAAAAAGTAGGTTTTGAATAGTTTGTCACCGGAAAATAAAACAATTCTATTCTATAAACATAGTTTAGTAGTTTTTATGTACATTAGACTAGAATCAGGAGGGGAAGTTGGTGCTTGGACGGCTGTTGGTGCTATTCTTTTTGTGTGTGCATGCTGTATTCTCAGGCAGGTTAATTCTTCTCTTTGGCCTTTATGCACTTAAATCCTGTCTCTTTCAAAAATAGGAGATGAGCTGTAATCATATAATCCCAGCACTCTGGGAAGCCCAGGTGGGTGGATTGCCTGAGCTCACAGGTTTGAGACCAGCCTGAGCCAGAGTGAGACCCCGCCTCTAAAAATAGCCAGGCATTGTGGCGAATGTCTGTAGTCCCAGCTACTTGAGAGGCTGAGGCAAGAGAATTGCTTGAGCCTAAGAATCTGAGGTGGCTGTGAGCTATGATGCTACGGCACTCAACCAAGGGTGAAAAAGTTAGACTGTGTCTCAAAAAAAAAAAAAAAAAAAAGAGTTGAGGCAGCAATTTCTAGCCTTCTGGATGAAACTATATCCACTGGTTCTGAATGGGAATAAGAGTTGTGGAGACCATTGGTACTGTGATCTCTAGCTGCACATACCCCTGCCTGGACCATCCCCAGAAATTCTGATTTAATTGGTTTGTAGCAGGGTCTAGAAAGGGTGATTCTTTTTTTTTGGAGACAGAGTCTCGCCTTGTTGCCCTTTGGTAGAGTGCTGTGACGTCATAGCTCACAGCAACCTCAGATTTTTGGGCTCAAGCAATTCTCTTGCCTCAGCCTACCATGTAGCTTGGACTACAGGCGCCCGCCACAACACCTGGCTTTTTTTTTTTTTTTTTGAGACAGAGCTTCAAGCTGCTGCCCTGGGTAGAGTGCTGTGGCATCACAGCTCACAGCAACCTCCAACTCCAGGGCTACGGCGATTCTCCTGCCTTTGCCTCCCAAGTAGCTGGGACTACAGGTACCCACCACAATGCCCCAGCTATTTTTTCTTTGTTTTGTTTTTCTTTTTGGTTGCAGCCGTCACTGTTTGGTGGGACCAGGCTGGATTCGAACTTGCCAGCTCAGGTGTATGTGGCTGGCACCTTAGAAGCTTGAGCCACAGGCGCCAAGCCAACACCGGGCTATTTTTAGAGAAGAGGTCTCACTCTGGCTCAAACTGATCTTGAACCTGTGAGCTTAGGCGATCCACCTGCCTTGGCCTCCCAGAGTGCTAGGATTAGGCGTGAGCTACCGCGCCCAGCCTAGAAAGCGTAATTCTAATTTGCTAGCTTTGGATCTAATCTAACCCTTCATCATCTTCTGCTTTTTTTTTTTTTTTTTGCAGTTTTTGGCTAGGGCTAGGTTTGAACCCGCCATCTCTGGCACAGGCGCCACCTCCCCCCCATCTTCTGAGAAGACAGAGGAAGGGAAGAGAATTTGAGGCAGAAGAACATCCTTTATATTGTAGAAAAGAAAATGGAAGGCCAGAAATACAGTAACTTGCCTTGGTTCACATAGCCAGTTGGTGACTCAGGCCTCATGTTGTCCACTAACTGCTGTTTCTTACACTATTCTGCCTCTCCACAAACCTTTTTTCCTCCACCTCAAGTATGTCATCATGAAGGCGAATTAAATCATCTACATGACACAGCTTCCAGGAAAGGGCCTTTATAATTTAAAGGTATTATAATTAGGTAACTCATCTCTCTGGTTTTTTGTTTGTTTCTAACACAGTTAAGTAGGCTGTTTATATTTCTCATCATTTTTCAGTCTCTCATAGACAAAAATCAAATACAACAACCCAACTAAAAGGAGCTAGTGCCGGCTGAGTGTTTATATTTTAGGACCTCCTCTGCCACCTCTGATCACTAACATTTTCTTACCTCATCTTCAAACTCGTCTTCCACAGCAAACAGCTTCTGCAAACTGCATGCCTGAGAGGAAAACAAAGCAATTGAGGTTGGAGGAAAAATGCCGTTTGAAAGTACATTCTGTCCTCACTGTGCTTCTTCCCCACACTAACAAGACTATCAGGTGTACTGTTTTTTGTTTGGATTTTGTTATTGCTGAGGGAGGAATAAGGGATAAGAAGAAATGGAATTTAGTTAAAGTGATCTAAAATACTTTCTTAGCCAGGCATGGTGGTACATGCCTGTTAATCCCAGTTATTCTGGACTCTTTAGGTGGGAGAATCACTTGAGCCCAGACTGGGCAATGCAGACAAACTGTGCCTTTTTTTTTTTTGAGACAGTCTATTATTATTATTATTATTATTATTTTTGTAGAGACAGAGTCTCACTCTATGGCCCTCAGTAGAGTGCTGTGGCGTCACACAGCTCACAGCAACCTCCAGCTCCTGGGCTTAGGCGATTCTCTTGCCTCACCCTCCTGAGTAGCTGGGACTACAGGCACCTGCCACAACACCTGGCTATTTTTTGTTTGCAGTTTGGCCAAGGCTGGGTTTGAACCCGCTACCTTCGGTATATGGGGCCGGCGCCCTACTCGATGAGCCACAGGCACCACCCAAGAGACAGAGTCTCATTATGTCACGGTAGAGTGCCGTAGTATCACAGCTCACAGCAACCTCAAACTCTTGGGCCTAAGGGATTCTCTTGCCTCAGCCTCCCAAGTAGCTGGGGCCACAGGCACCCACCACAATGTGGAGCTATTTTTGTTTTGGGGGCTTTTTTTTTTTTGAGACAAAGTTTATGCCACCCTCAGTAGAGTGCTGTAGCATCGCAGCTCACAGCAACCTCCAACTCTTGGGCTTAAGCGATTCTCTTGCCTCAGCCTCCCAAGTAGCAGGGATCACAAGTACCCACCACAATGGCTTTTTGTTGCAGTTGTCATTGTTCTTTAGCTGGTCTAGGCTGGGTGCAACCCCACCACCCTCGGTGTATGTGGCTGGCGCCATAAACACAGTGCTACTGGCACCCAGCCTATTTTTGGTTGTAGTTGTCATTATTGTTTGGCAGGCCCAGGCTGGGTTTGAACCTGCCAGCTCTGGTGTATGTGGCTGGCGCCCTAGCCACTGCGCCACAGGCACGGCGCCAAACCCTGTCTCTTAAAACAAGTAAAAATAAAAATGTTTTCCTGTAAAATAATCCACTCAGATCCATTTGCATTAATCCTGGAAAATGGGGAAGGAGGCAAAGGGAAGGCTGCTAAGAAAAGCAAGGCCAGTTCTTCAGAACTGTGCACACAGGCCTACAATTTTGTAGCATCCAAAGGTTTCACCTGAACAACCTTTGTCAAATGTAAGAGAAACTACCATAATCCAAGCATGCCTAGCACAGTGGCCTTATTTCTGAAAATCAAGCCAGGTTTCCTTCTACCTAATCCGATGCCCAAAAACTAGGGTCCCAAGAGGGTAGGATGTCCAAGGCCATGTATGGTTCCTTCTTTTTATAGCCAGCAGGGCTGCTGTGGCCAGCTCCAGATGAGGGTCAAACCTAAAGCCAAGGGTTGTGCCTAACCCCAGATGCCAGAGTAGCAAGAGCTACAGTAAAGAGATCTCTTGCCAGAAAGTCTAAGGGTCAGATTGGGTAGGGTGGGGACGGGGAAAGGGAAGGGACGTAAGAGGTACGACATTTTAACTCCTTGGGAAGGAAGAATAAGAGTACTCCAAGGAGAGAAGGAAGGCGACAAGAGGGAAACCGGGGTCAGAGAATCTTTCCCCGGGTCTCCACCGCGTCCATAACCGACCTTGACTAAAGCCCAGGTCTCCCGACTCCATCGAGCTCCCACCCAGACCCCGGCCCAGCCGCTCGCGCGAGTGAGAGGCTGGAACCCCGAAAGCCCTCCTGCAGGTTCCGGTACCAGGCGGCCCCACAGCGCGGCAGTACCATGGCGACAGCGGGTAGGTTCCGGCCGGTGGGTTGGCCCGACGGACCCAGACTCGGTGGGGTCGCCAGGGCCTCGGACTTGGCCCCGGTGTTAGGTGTGGACTCCAGGCAACGGTGCTCCAGGAGCAAGCTCAGAGGGAAGTGTTTCTGCGACCTCGGCGGGGATCCGGGAAGGGTCGTCAAGAGGCTAGGGCAAAAGTCCCAGACTGCGTTCGAAGCCGCCGCCGCTCCGGCCACTCCGCCTTCTTAAAGGGGCAGGCCTGTTTCTATCCCGCCGACACAAAGACTCCATCCTCTAGCCTTCCGCCCGGCGTTAAAGGGGAAACGGATGGGCTCTTGGTCGCCCCCCAGCGGCCCCCTCCGGTCCAGAGGGCTGGTTCAACACGCGTTCAGATGAAAGCGAGGCTGAAGAATCTTGGCTTTCGACGCTACGTCCGGCCCTCCACCCCCTTTCTTTTTTTTTTTTTTGCAGTTTTTGGCCGGAGCTGGGTTTGAATCCGCCACCTCTGGCATATGGGACCGGTGCCCTACTCCTTTGACCCACAGGCGCTGCCCTCCACCGCCTTTTTTATGTAGAGCACAGTAGGGACTGGGCACTGAAGCATGACTTCATTCATCCCAGGAACCAGCTGGGCTGTTTGTCTGTCTGTTCATCCATCCATCCACCCACCCACCTACCCATTCTTGCAACACACATTTATCAAGCAAAGGTGTTCTTGGTCTGGCTCTATTTATACATTGTTGTTGTTGTTGTTAGAGTTTCACTCTGTCACCCTTGGTAGGGTGCAGGGGCGTCACAGTTTACAGCAACCTCAAACTCTTCTGCTTGAGCAATCTTCCTATCTCAGCCTCCCAAGTAGCTGAGACTACAGGCACCTGCCACATCACCAAGCTAGTTTTTCTATTTTTTTTTTGTAGAGACAGAGTCTCACTTTATTGCCCTTGGTAGAGTGCCATGGCATCACACAGCTCACAGCAACCTCCAACTCCTGGGCTTAGGAGAGTCTCTTGCCTCAACCTCCCAAGTAGCTGGGACTACAGGCGCCCGCCACAACACCCG
>CAUYRH010174829.1:0-26253 GCA_963574655.1 Perodicticus potto | reverse complement strand
CTTTGCCATTGCTTGCTCTTTAATAGTGACATATTTACCATTTGTCAGCTACCTAAAATTATAAGGGGTGTGGAAAACTGAATCTTTTATTGATCTATCCATGGCTATCCATGGAGAGGTATTAGTCAGGGATTTTTTTTTAAAAGTCATGAGTTCTAGCTCCATTCAAGTAAATAAAAAAGAGGTAAAGTCTTCATCTTTTTAAAAGTTGCATAATATTCCATGGTGTATGTATACCACATTTATTAATCCATTCATGGGTCATTGGGCACTTGGGCTTCTTCCATGACTTTGCAATTATGAATTGGGCTGCAATAAACATTCCGGTGCAAATATCTTTGTTATAAAGTGATTTGGGGGATGATGGATAGAGGGAGGGTAATTGGTCGGCCCACACCTGTGATGCATTTTATAAGGGTACATGTTAATTCTACAAAGTGTAGAGTATAAACATCTTAACAAAATAATCAAGAAAATGCAGTGAAGGCTAACTGGTCTGTTTTAAGTGTCTCAAATTGTACATAAAACCAGCACATTGTACCCTATAAATGCATTATTGTACATAGCTATGATTTAATAATAATAAAAAAAAGTTATGAGTTGAAGACACCTGAGTTGTCAAAGCCATGAAGGATAAATAAAATTTGGCCAGGACTAGTCTACTACAGAGGTGCAGGTGGTGTTGCTTTAAGAAGGCAAATTTACACACAAAGTCTAATTAGCAATTGCTCAAATAATTGAAATCCAAGTGTGAGCATGTTTCTTCAGAAGGTGTTTGTGTTTCTTCAAATAAAGTATATTGATCGGGTTGGGCTGCTATATTGAAGTACAATCACTTAAACAAATTTATTTTCTCACACTTTAGTAGGCTAGAAGTTCAAAGTCAGGGTGCTAGCAAGGTTGGTTTCTGTAAGAAAGTTATTCCTGGCTTGTAGATGGCCACATTTCTGCTGTATCTTCATGTGCCTTTTCCTCAGCTTGTCCAAGTGGAGAAAGAGTTTTCCTTTTTTATAAGACCACCAATCCTAACAGATTAGGACTCCACCCTTAGGACCTTATTCAATACAAATAAATACATTTCTCTGCATTCATATTAAATATGAATTGTTTCTTCATAGTAGTAAAAATATAAATAAGTTATTCAAATATCCAGAAAATCATTAAAATCATGGTTCTCTTATTTTGTTCTAGCCATAAACTGTTTAATGTTGAGGGTAACGTAAGAATAAGGTTAGTTTCTATCAACAATTTTAAACTATTTTTCCTAGTTTATACATCCTAAGATGGAGAGAAGGAAGGCTTAAAGTTTTTAGACCTTTTGGATGGAAAATCTTATTTAATTTCATCTTTGTGGTTTATTCACTTGTACTAAAGCAAAACTTTTATGGCAACTACAGGTCCTTCAAAAACAGTGTAATAGTTGAACATTCATATAGTACAAATTATCATGTTTTCTTATAACTTGAATTAGACTTAACTAATATAAATTGTAAATTTTAAAAATAAATTAAAAACTTGAAAATTTGTGGAGTTCAAAATAGTCAACTATCCTTGATTATTGAAGTAGACTATTTTAGGTAGAAATATGTGAAAATAACTTTTACAATGGAAAGAATTCATTAATTGGAATCTAAACACTTTAAACTATGCTCCAGAATCTCTCTATAGTATAGGATAAGGACACAGGGGTGGAAACATAAAGGTACATTTTGAACCTCTCCCAAAGAAACATACTATACAGCATTCTTACCAAACAATCTACTCTCAGAAAGTTATAGGTAGGTTCCATGTCAAAAGTTGAAATTGTATAAAAAGAAAGTATTTTTTGCCTGGTGATAAAATTAATACCTTGACAGGGAAAAATTCATCACTCTCCTAGTTCCATTTCAAGTCTAACTCAGACATGATTTAAGTCCTATATTTGTAAAGAATATTTAAAAATGAGTACCCTTCTTCTGTACATTGGCATAAAAATGTTTCCTCTGAGGTCACAAAACATTCTATGCAGGCCCTTACAAATGCCTTTAGATTTATTGGTTTAACTCTCTGATACCTCATGTCAGATAATAGCACCTTGATGACAAGGACTGTATCTTATTTCTCTCTGATATGGTAATAGGAGTAATGATATAAGAATAATTCACAGATTACTTCCAACATAAGTAGTTCTCCGAAGTTATAAGGTGGAGATCAAAACTGGTACATATTTGGGGTCAGGATCATAAGGTCAAGGGAGACAGGAACAAGATATAGTGAATCCCAACTTAAGGAACTCCAAACTTTTTATTTGGGCGAAGTCTTGAATACTAGCTAAATCAGCACCATGGATAGCAACGAGGTGGATGTGAAAGAAAAGGTTCTAAAAATACTTGAGAGAGACTTTCACGTGCAAAAATCTCATAACTTCTGAAGTTCTTTGATCAGTAAAATGAAAGCTCGTATGTTATAATGAGCTTTGTTCTGTGGATCTTGGGAAATTTTCCTCACTACCCTTCTCCCACCCCTAATATCAGCTTTTAGTATCATCTTCTATCAGTAGTAAAGGTCTCCCTGGCCACTCTACTAGGACTCTTATACTTTGAGAGAATATAACTAAGTCACAGTATGACCTTTCACATGCCATGGAACCTTTGTGTGCTTTATATGCTGCTAAATGAGGTAGGGACCTTGGTCTTTAATAAATGTGAAATGGATGGACAGGGCCTATGTGGACTGTATTTCCATAATTTAGCTGGTCTACACATTATTCTTTCTATATCTTTCACGATCAGGATAGTACTTTTTATCTCAATCCTATGTGCTGTCACATTCTTTGAGGTTTGTTAGTTGATTAAAATAACTAAACCCAACATTATTTCTGGCTTCAAATCTTCTATTGTCTTTGTAGATGCTCTCTCTAGCTCTTTTCCGCTTTATAATATAGCTTTATCTATGAATAAATCATGACTGAGACATAGTAAATACATCATTAGGTAAGCAATCTGAGCTGAAAATTAGCTATATTTTAAAAATGCTGATGTACGGGATTTGGAGGTCTTACCTTACCTGACAGATGGCAAAAGAAAATTAAAGAAAATGGTCACAGCAAATCCCCTCCTCCACACTTCAGTGCTTTGTTAAATAAGAATAAGTCCATTTAATTAATATTGATTTAACACTGACTGTCCTTGAGACATATTACCCTTTGACACATTTTTACCTTCAAAACTGCCAAAATTGCAAAATATATAATAACAAAATTCAAATCCATTTCTGAGCTCAAGGTTATTGTGGTTTGTTATCACCAGTTCCCAGCTACTCCAAGAGGGACCTACGTGTCTTAGCAAGTGGCAACGTCTTTATTTATGACCTCCAGTGATTAGGTAGCTTTGCCAGAGATTTCTCAGAGCATGGACTAGGTCACTCAAGAGTGAGACTTTCTGGCAGGATAAGAGATTCTGACTATTTGCCTTATGATTCTGGCATCTGTGAGGACATGCCAACCTCACTTTGATAGAAATATTAGCTTGTTACTTCTCCCTAAGTAAATGACCCAACGGAGGCATTTGTTTATCTGCTGAAAAAAAGGAACAAGTTTGTTATTCTTGACACTTTCTATGGTGTGAAAATTACTCTCTGTTTTCTTCCAAGTTTCAGAGAAGACCTTGGGTCTTATAAGTCCCTTGTAATAAAACTTTGCCCCCCACACTTTGAGAGATATCCACACATTATGAGATTCAGTAAGCACATCTGAAATCCATGCTTCATTTTCAGTCTTAAGAATAGCAGGTCGTTCTACATATAACCAGTCTACATATAAGTTACATGTATATAGTTATGATATAATATCATTCAATATATGTTATACCCAAGTATCTAAAGTAACCAGCACCTTTCTCTGTGCTGTGGAATAAATCACAGTGTTTTTTGCTAAGTCTGACCCCCATTTGAGTGAAAGACAAGCAAAGAGACACCAAATATCAGCTAAACCTTCTAAGTGGGGACTGAATAAATAAGGAGACACAACGCACTTGTTTCATTTCTTACCTCCTTGGAAATTGTTTGCTCTTGGATGTCCTTGGCCCAGAGGTGGGTAAAAACATTTACACTATGTTTCTAGAATATTATGATCACAGGCTCTCTTCTGAAGCAATGAGGAACTAAAAGTTACATGCCTGGAAATGAGAAATCTCACATTTCCTTTGAATTTTCTTCCAATTTTATTCTTGGAAATAATGGGGATCGATTTGTAGGTATTAGAGAAAAGCTTGGTACAGAGCAAGCCATTGGTTTATCTAGTTTTAAGAAAGATGCATGGCCAATTCAGACCTGGTATTATATTCCTGGTAGGGTTTAGGCTAAACAGTTGAGCATGATAAGATTGTGCCAAAACCAGTTGTCAACTGGAATGATTCTGAGTTAACATGCAGAATTCAGGGCTGGTAAAATTAAAAAGGCCATCTCTATAGGAACATGTTCCAGAAACATTAGGGACAGTCCCCTGGGATTTTGCAGAAATTTGTGCCTTATTTTTCCTTCTAGCATAGTATTGCTTTCCTTCTCTGCTTTTTTTCTATAGTAAACCATGGCCCCTTTATCTGGGTCCTGACCCTCTTCTTCCTCTAGTCTTAATTTCCATAGATGCAAATCATTTTTCCTCCCTTTAAAGTAAATTGTAAAAATGAATTGGTGTTTTAGTATGTTAAGGACAGAGCATTAGTGTCAAATATGCCTCTCTCTGAAAACAGTAGATTGCAATTGAAAGAGTAATATAATGTCCGAGGAAATTCCTACTTCCCATTCCAATCTCTGTGATGGCCTGTCCAGTTGACATCATACCTTTGTAAGAAGTTCATAGTTATAGTCAAAGTTTCTATGTTGATTGTTCCTAAAAGGTGAATATTTGAAACAAAAGAATCTCATAGGTACTAGAGAAGACTGACACCAAGATTGTGTTATCAGACTAATGATTATATTGGTTGGACTGGAGAATGCAAAGTCTCTTTTATCTGAAGTCTTATGCCTCATTGTTCATTACAGATAAGTAAAAATTAGACAAAGTCTAAAAGCTGGTGTGATCCCTGATTTTGGAAAGATATATAAAAATAGACCAGACAATGAAAGAATCACAGTCTTGGATCTCTGAAACCTAAAGCCAAGCCTCATAATTCCCCTGTCTACATACCTACTTACAAATGTTTTAGCTTTAGAGGCTTTCTATATAAAAATTTCTGTGCTTTTCCCTACTGTTGCAAAACCGATGGTTCAGTAAAAGATATAACACCCACAAGCAATGCCCAGATGAGCTCAAGCATCTCCTGAGCATCTCCTTAACCATTCTTGTTTTCAAATTGATTTATGAGCCTCAGGTCTGTCGTTTACTCACCATTAACTGTCATTAGGCTGTTATCCTTCCCTGCAGTGCCTTAGCTTCCTGCTTCCAGGGAGGAGGTGCAGTCTTGCCTGTCTGTGCTGAGCTAGTCATCACTACCAGTAATTTTCTGCCAGAATCCATGAGTAATGTCACATTTCATGCTGTTCCAATAAAAACATTTACTCCTTGGCAGGGCTAGTAAAGAGCTTGATGAAGAAACTATATAAAGTCCCTGAGGGGGCAAAAGGTGACTGAGGAACTGTGTCATGGGGAAAATTGAGTATCTTTTAGGCTGACACAGCAGATCAAAACAAGGAAGAGAGCATGAGGAAATCAGACCATAACACAAAGACTTACATAAATTTATTTATTTATTAAAAAATATATCATGAGCACCTATAACATGCCAGACACTGTGCAAATAAAATTGCCATGAAAGTTGAACACAATCCCTTGGAGCCAGAAGACTTGGGATCTGCTCCATGTTTTTATTTTACTGAGCTGTACAACCTCATAAAAGGTGCTCAACTTTGTGAGGATCCCAGATTCTGATCTATATAATAGGCATCTTTTATACAATTCATTCATATAATAATGTAGACAATAGATAACTATGTAATCTATAAATAATTACCCATTTCTTAACTTATTGAAATTCATGGTACATGTCATTGTAAAAAAGAAAACCACTTCTATATATGAGATATGAGATTATATATATGGCTTTTTTTTTATATTTATAACACACACACATATACATATAAATGTATAAAGAGAGATTAGAGAGAGTCTCAAGGAGGACATTCTCCTATGTAAGACTTCTTCTATTTACTGTGGCATATAGGCAGAAAGGCATGTCTTCATAGCATCCATCCCACTATTGCCACCAACTCATGAATCAAACACAAAAGTTGACTGGACACTAGGAGTACTAGTTCTTTTTAAAATTTTTTTTTTAAATTTTATTTCAGAATATTACATTGACATAAATGTTTGATGACATGAACTGCTTTTGAACCATCTGAGTCAAAGTTATGAATGTGCCCATCACCAAGACAGTGTGTATGTACCTATAGTGTGAATTAACCCATTCCCTCAACCCCTCTCCCATCAATTTGAATTTGATGAATGTCATGTTCAAAGAACTCCCTTTGAATATCTTGTGACAATAATGATATTCAGCAGTGAGGTTTGTAGCACTTTTTCTAGGAGGAGTTCATAGACTTAATTGCCTGACTTCATAAATGTTAATCAATTGGTTACAATTTAATAATGAGTACATATGGTGTTTATTTTTTCATTCTTGTATGCTTCACTTAGAAGGATAGTCTCCAGTTCCATCCATATTGTTACACCATTTCTTATGGCTGAGTAGTACGCCATGGTATATACATACATCATATTTTGTTAAACCACTCCTGTATTCATGGGCATTAAGGGTACATCTACACCTCAGCAGTTGTGAATTGTGCTGCCATAAACATTAAAGTGCAGCTGTCTATTTAATAAAATGTCTTTTTCACTTTGAGTAAATAACCAGTAGAGGTATTTCTGGATCAAATGGTAGGTCTATATCTAGTTCTTTGAGGAATCTTCATATTACTTTCCATAGAGGTTGTACTAGTTTACAGTCCCACCAACAGTGTATAAGTGGGCCTGTTTCTCTGTATCCATGTTAGTGTTTGTTATTTCAGGAATTTTTGATAAAAGCTATTCTCACTGGAGTTAAATAATTTGCATTGACCTGATGATTAAAAATATTGAGCGTTTTTTTCATTTATTTGTTGGCTATTACTCTATCTTCCTTTGAAAACAATTTCTGTTCACATATTTTGCCTACTTTTTAATGAGGATATTTGTTTTTTTCTTGTTGACTTGTTTGAGTTCTTTATAGATTTTGCTATCAGTTCTTTATCAGATTTATAGTATGCAAATACTTTCTCCCATTCTATAGGTTATCTATTTTTCTATTGATTATTTCCTTAGCTGTACAGAAGTGCTTTAATTTGATTGAGTCCCATTTATTTATTTTTGTTGTGCTGCGGTTGCCTTTGTACTCTTCTTCATAAATTCTTTGCCTAGGCTGATGTCTATAGGTGCTTTTCCAACTTCTTCTTCTAAAGTCCAATAGTTTCATGTTTTAAGTACAGTTCTGTTATCCATTGTGAGTTAATTTTCATGAGTGGTAAGAGGTGAGGATCAATCCTGTTGCAGTCTTCAACATTCACTGAACAGCTATTCAGTTCTCCCAGAACAATTTTGTGAATAGGGTTTCTTTTCTTCAGTGTATTTTTTTGCCAAATATCAGAAGGCACTATGAGAATGGTGTTATATTTGGGTTCTCTGTTCTTCCTCATTAGTCTCTATTTTTGCTCTTGTGTGAGTACCATGCTGTTTTGCTTATTATAGCCTTGTATTATAGCTTGAAGTCTGGTAAATTGATGCTCCTAACTTGTTCATTTTTCTTAAGATTGTTTTGACTATGTGGCCTCTTTTCTGATTTCTTAAAAAGCATAGAGTTATTTTTATATATCTGCAAAAAATAACATGGATATTTAAATGAGGATTGCATGGAATCTGTAGATCACTTTAGGTAATATAAGTATTTTAACAACTTTGATTCTGCTGATCCATGAACATGATATGTTTTTCCATCTGTTCACATTCTCTCCTTTTTTCTACTTCAGTGTTTTATAATTCTCCCTGTAGAGGCCTTTCACTTCCTTAGTTAAATATATTTCCAAGTGGTTGATGTTGTTGCTATTGTGAAGGGTATTTAATTTGATTCTTACCTTGACTATTGTTGGTGTATATGAATGCCACTGATTTCTGTATGTTGCTTTTGTAACCTAAGACTTTGCTGAATTTGTTTATTAATTCGAAGACTCTCTTGGCAAAATCGTTGGGGTTTTCTAGATATAGAATCATACAATCAGGAAAGAGTGATAGCTTAACCTCTCTTTTCTCCATTTGAATATCCTTTATTTCCTTCTTTTGTTTGATTGCTTTGGCTAGGACTTCCAGCAATGTGATGAACAGAAGTGAAGATAGGGTACAGCCTTGTCTGGTTCTAGTTCTAAGCAGTAATGGTCCAATATTTCCCCGTTTCGGTATGATGTTGGCTTTGGGTTTGCCATTATGACTTATAAATTTGAGGTAAGTCTCTTCTATGACTAGTGTATTAAGTGTTCTTATCACAAAGGGGTGCTAAATTTTGTCAGATACTTTCTCTGCATCTTTTGAAAGGATCATATGAGATTTTTTTTACCTCTGTTTTGTGGTGAATTACATTATAGATTTGTGCATTTTGAAACATCCTTGCGTTTGTGAGATGAAGCCCATTTTTTTGTGGTGAGTTATTTTTCTGATGTGCAGGTGAATTTGGTTTGCTAGGATTTTATTGAGAATTTTTGCACCTATATTCATAAGGTATATTGGATCTAGTTTACTTTTTTTGTTGAGTACTTCCTGGCATTAATATCAAGGTAATATTGGCTTAGGAAAATGTGTTGGTGAGAATACCTTCATTGCAATCCACAGCGTAGGTTTCATAAAATTTGAGTGTGAAGCTCTCTGGTCTATAATTTTTTTGTTAGAAGATTTTTTATTGCTTCTTTAATTTTGGAACTTGAGATTAATCTGTTCAGGGAATGTGTTTCTTCCTAATTGAGCCTAGGCATGTTGTATGTTTCTAAGAATTTGTCCATTTCATCCACATTTTCTAATTTTTGTGCATACAGATTCTTCCAATATTCTGAGGCATATTTTTGCTGTATATAGAATTCTGAGTTGACAGGTTTTTTATTGTTATTATTGTTTGTTTGGGGGGATGTTTGTTTTTATATTAAAAATATCTTGTAGCATATTGCAAGGGCATAAGTCAAATCTGTCAAGTGTAGAACATAAATGTCTTAACACAATAATCAAGTAAATGAGGTGAAAGCTATGTTGATTCGTTTGATGTAACCACATCAGATTGTATAAAAAATAAATCAACACATTGTACCCCACATATGCATAAAGGTATTCATGATCTATGTGTATATGACTTAATAAAAAAAAATACTTTTTTGTAGTTTGGCTGGGGCCAGGTTTAAACCTGCCACCCTCGGTATATGGGGCTGGTGCTCTACCCACTGAGCCGTAGGCACTGCCCAGTTGTGTATAAAACCAACACATTGTATCCCATGATTACATTTATGTACACAACCATGATTTAATAAAAAAAAGAAAAAATAAATAAAAATAAAAATAAATCTTTCCAAGGTAAAATAAATAAATAAAATAAAAATAAAAATATCTTGTGACCCTTCTGGCCTCCATAATTTTTGAACGGAAATCCATGGTTTTTTGAAGTGGATTTATCAATACATAAATTGGTGTTTTTCTCTGGTTGCTTCCTATATATATATATTTTTTTTCAGTTTTTGGCCGCAGCTGGGTTTGAACCCACCACCTCCGGTATGTGGGGCTGGCCCTACTCCTAGGAGTATGTCCTACTCCTTTGAGCCACATGTTCCACCTTTTTGTTGGTTTGTTTTTAGTTTTGAAAGCTTTGATTATGATGTGCTCAGCATGGATTTTTTTTGGGGGGGAGGAATGATATCCTATTTGGGACTCACCCAGTGTTTTTAATGAGTTGATTTGTTTCTCTCATTATTTTGGGGAAGTTTTCCACCTTTTTTTCTTGCAGTATTTTTTCAACATTGTCTCTTATGCCTTTCCTTCTGTGGCTTCAAAGACACTCTGATCACTTATTTTTTCGAGTCTATGTGCTCTTTTTTGTTCAAACCAAAAACATTCTATTATTCAGTGTTCAAGTTTATTAAAGGGTCTATATCCTCTTCATTCTACTATTGAGCTCATCCATTATGTTTATTACTTTCAGTTATTGTAATTTTTGATTCTGAAATTTCTATTTGGTTTTAGTATTTATTTTCAGACCTTTTATATTTGTTTGATTTTTTCTAAGTATGTTTAATTGCTGTTGAAGAATTTTTATTATGGCCGTTTTGATATATGGCTGTTTAGATAATTCTAACGGCTCTGTTATCTTAGTGTTGTCATCTATAGATTCAGCTTGAGATCTTCAAAGTTCTTGGTATGAAAAGTGACTTTTTTCTTTTTCTTTTTTGAGGCATTTGATATAATTTTATCTTTCTAAACTAGCTTTCAAGTGAAGGGCAGCAGAAGTTCAGACTTCCTTAAGTAGTTTCTTTTGGCACCTAAGGGAGGAGGCAAAGAGTAGTTTTTATTACTGCTGGTCTGGTTTCTCAAATAGTATCCACTAACATTGCATTGGGAGTGTTCTCATTGTCAATGGGAATTAGTGACAGACCTGCTGCTCTAGTAGGTCTTTTAGGACACCATCCTAATGGAAAGGGGATAGGGTATCATTACTGAAATGAATTGTTAAGGTTTGAGAGTGAACATAGAAGTATACACAAGGACCATGAAGGGTCTCTTTAAAAGGTAATGGAGATGAATATTCAAGTTACCCATTTGGTCTTCTGTGATATCACCCCAGCAAATGTGTTATGGTGCCTTCATTACAGTTGTCATGAGGATGAAAGTCTAAGTTCCCCTGGGAATTGCTGGTGTATGTGAAGGTGGAACCATAATTTTGTTCTATAGGGTTTGTTTGGAATAGAGTGGTAATTATCTCAAAGTTTTCTCTTTTGCTAGGCTATACCTTTCTTGGTCCTTTGAGTAAACTTTTGCTGAGGCTTCTTTTGTCTATATTTGTTGGCACTTCTGAGTTGCTGGCTTCTTCAGCTCCAAGTCTAGTATATAAAAGACAAAAAGAAAATCAGAAAACTCACCATTACATCATTTTCTGGATTCCAAAGTCCTTACCCAGTTGGCCTTCTTCTTTCTGCCTTTTATTCTTCTTATATTTATTTTCTAGATGGTGCCAAAAATTTTCAGTTGTACTTAGAGATAAGAATAGGAAAAAGAATAGTGTTTGCTCCATATTCTTGAATCAGGAACCCATTAAAAGTCTTTTTAAATAAAATACATGCTACTTTACTACTTACTGAGGAGTCTGTTCTAGGTTTTCTTATGTAGGAGAAGATATGCATGCCATATACGTAAACGTTACAGTAACTCACCAGCATGCAGCCAGTCAGAAAGAGACTTAACCCTACTGAGAAGGTTGAGTCATTCCATTTCAGCTTTTTTTTTTTTTAAGAGAAGTAAAGCTAATTATTTCTTAAATTAGATCAGTGATTATTGAACTCCAGTTGCAAGCATCTAGTCTCCTCACAAGTACTCCCTGGGTTGCTTTCTTTTGTGTTGGCTCAATAGGCCTTGTCCCTGGAGTTCACACCTAGGCTGTGATCATCTTCCCACCTCAACCCACTCCCTCACACACAACTTGGAATAAACCTTCCTCACCCCAGATTGCACACATCTCTCCCCTTAGTGTTCCACTTCTTTAAAAGAACAAGTTGAATGCTTTTTGATCTTAGTTCCTTTATGAACCTACATGACATTTTCACAGGGAACTGGATTCGATCCCCAGTAAAATGAAAGTCTCCTTGTTTTGAAGTTACAGTAACTTTACTGTCTCCTTATCAGTCCTCTCACCTTTTTGCTTTTGCATCTGCAACTGATTTATCTGACTCTAAAGAATTGTAGGTAATCCACAGTCATATATATATTAACTTGGATAACCCTGGAGCAGAAATAACACCCAAATGAGTGACTAATTCTGGTAAGTCAATAAATAGAAAGATAGGTAGGAAGTAGAGTGGGTGAATGCGAGGGTAGGTGGTTTAAAGGGAAAAAAGAGGTTGCAGGTAAAACTTAGAGCTTTCTAGAAAGGTGACTCAATGAACAAAGGAAGTGCTTTGATTCATACTAGAGGTCATTTCATTTTTAACCCAATACATTTTCACAATTTTATTTTTCATCTTGACTTGAGCACAGATAATATTTATAAAGGCAAATTTCAGGGGAATGTGATTTAATTGTTTATCAAATCAAACCAATCTCCAAAATGTCATTTGCTGCTCTATCCTGCCAACTGGACCTAGTTTCACACTCTGAGTTTAATATCAAGGTCTGGGAAGATTGGCACCTCCCAAGATATGAAGTGGCTCAAAAGGGATTTTCTCCTTGACACTTGAACTTCATCGGTTAACCTCCCTCTGTAGTTCTCAAACACAGGCATCACATGGGATATTTGCTTTTCTGCTTCTTGTACCTTCAGTCCCAGTGAAAAATCAAACAAATAAACAAATAAAGGTCGGAACTGAATTTTAACAGCATTTTCAGAAAAATCTTTCAAAGTTCATTTGATACTGCCTGTGTTTATAATATAGCTTGCTTATTTCCTCCTCCTTTTTAGTTCTCAGGTAATCTTAGATTTAAATATTGAGCTAGGGACATAACACCTACCCCTGTTCTTCATGTATAAATCATAGCCACCGAATCTCTCATCCTTCTGTTTCTCCTGCCCTGTAACAAGCTGAGAATGGGAAGTAGATGTAATCTTTAGGTTCTTTCACACTATGATACATCAGCTGAAAATGCCATCCAGAAAGAGGTTGTGCTCTGTTCATAATAAATGTGTTACATGGGTAGATGAAGCTAGAGTCTTATGTATTGTCTGTGAAGTGTAGTGCATAAATTTCTCTATAATTATTATCCTTCCATTTTATTTTTCTTTTTCATCAGCTTTCCTCAGCAAAGAAAGAACACTTAATCCTGAGTTAATGCAAAATGTTTTAGCAATGTTGCTAGGAGGCAGTGCCCTGGAGATGTTGATCAAGTCGTCACCATCAAGTGTTCCCTAGGCACCTGTGTGGCAAATTTGACCTCAGGCATTTGCAAAAAGGATTTCAGATGTGGCTCCTTCCATCAGATATCTTAGAGTCCAAGAGTTATTCTACTAGCATTGTAATAAAATTCAAACACATGATAAATAAATAAAAGAGGGAGGACTAAATATAGGACAATAATTCAAGCAGGAAATATATTTTCTGTAGACTCAATAAAATCTTGCAGAGCATGCCAAATAAAGATCCATATGATAAATAGGTGGAGAGGTCATGAGTTGAACTCACAGACATAAAAACTGGGTTAAGTTTTCATGCCTGTCTCACCAATTCAGGAAAATTCATGGAAGAGTTATTATTTCTGAACTTGTTTTTAAGCATTGTAATAACATGAAAGGTGGGTTTTGAATAAGTTGCCAAGTCAGAGGAGCATTAAGTAAATTTATTTGTGAGCTGTCAACAAGTCTGGCTGGAGTGTGGTTTAAGAGACTTGAGGGGATTTGATGAAGATCTGACTATGGATTATAAAGTGCAGAACTCAGTGTAGGGCCAGGAAATATAACTAAAAACCCAGGTTATGCCATCTCACAAGAAGTTTTGAGAGAGAGCACATGCCATACTCAATACTATTGTGAAACCAATACATAAACACTTACACACTCATATGAATGACAAAACACAAATATAGTCTAGCATGGGGGAGGGATGATAAAGGAGAGGGGAGGGGAAGGGCAACTGGTGCAGTGGGGGGCATTTGGTGGTATCTCACCTAATGTGCGCCATGGAAGGTTATATTTCAATGTAACTAAGAGTAAATTTTAACTGTTTTACCATAAAAAATAGGTAAATGAGATGATGGCTATGTTAGTCAGTTTGATTTAAGCATTCCAGTATATCAAATCATCACATTTACCCCATAAATGTATACAGTTTCAATTTTTTTAATTAAAAATTAATAAAAAAATAAGAAAATTCTACAGGGGTAAAAGCAAATAAAACAAAATCTCTAAGTTTGGCTATTTCCAGAAACTATCATTCATGAAATGAAGGCACAAGGAACTGAGTCCCTGGTTTTCCTGATTTAAAGAATTCAGCTGAACTTGCTTAGAAGACCAGGATCAGTATCTAAGACTCCCCTAAATCTAGGAGGTCAGTGTATCAATGCCATTCAAGTCATCTGTGACTGGAGAAACATACTTTTATCAATGGAAAAGAACCCAAACTCTGTAAAATAATTTTAAAAGGTTTCTTCTTTTTTTTTTTTATTCTTACCCAAATATAAGTGACCATAACCCACAGCCAAGCCCAAGAAGCCTTGATCAAGTTGTCTCACAGTAGTTGGGTTACAGTTTGGTTTTCTACATTTCAGGAAGACGGGTATTACAAATCAATACAGAGAAGAATTACATCGGTTTGGCCCCCAAACTCTGGAAATCTCAAAGCAGAGAATTATACATTATAGGTGAGTTTAAAGATTCTTAGATTTGATTTAACCAAGAAATAAAGCTTGGTCTAAAGACTCATAATGCTTTAAGTTAAGATAAGGAAGTATATTAATTAAGACAAGTCATCACAGGTATACTCAGACTCACAAGATCTGTTGAGTAAATTGAAGATGTACAGGTGTAGTTTAAGCTTTTACTAAGGTGTGATTTAAGCTTTTTAAATAAGTTGCAAAGTATGTCTCAAAGAAGGAAGGAGACATGACATGTCTGACCTCCCTTCTCATGACCAGCAACTCAGCTTTAGGGTAATTCTGGGGTCTCCTTGGCCAACAGGGAGTCCATTTATTCAGCTGGCAGGTTTAAGATTTTATTTTAGTTCTCAGTTTGGAAGCGCCATAGTGAACAGAGAAAACTTGGAATCTGGGGACTAGATAATAACCTTAGATCTATTGATTACAGCTTTGTCCTTAGGAAAATTATTATTCCACACTCATGAGTCCAAGTATCCTAATCTAGTAAATGTGAGAATTGTTCTACACTGGCATTTCCTAAACTGTGTTCCAAAAACTGTTCAGCAATTTGAGGTAGATTACATTCCAAGATGTCCACAAGAATTCCTTCTTGCATTCTAAGTATGATTTTGCAATGTGACTTTGTCCCCACATCAGTAGGGGAGGTAAGCATATATGCCCCTTGGATCTAAGCTGGCCTTTACCTGATATGTGTATTTATATGACAAAAGTGACGTTGTTTGGTCTTTCAAGGCTAAGACTTTGTTAGCTTCATGGTTTCTGTTGTGTGCCCATTTGGAACATTGTCTTAAACCCACCTTATAAGAAGGCCTTTCGAAAGATGCGGAACCATGTGGAAGATAAGTGGAGCCCTCAGACAGTACCAACCACCAGACCATCTTCTGTGAAAAATTGTGAAAAATAATCCATCATTGTTGTTTAAAGCCACTACATTTGGAGACAATCTGTTATATAGCAATAGGTAATTGACATAGTTCTCAGTAAAATATGTGGCTTTATTGTTGAGTAACTTTGGGTTAAGATTGTCTGAATGAGGTAAATAGGTGTCTCAAACTATTGAATTTCAAAACCTGCAACATGCTGATCTTAATTTAAAACTGCAAAGTGTGAAAGAGATTTGTATGTTATGTCTGCCAGTCTTATTTGATCAGAGAAAACTGTTTTTCCTGGAAGACTGTTTAAACAGTTTTGGATTACAATTTGGAAAATGCTAATATAGTTGAATTCTAAAGGTGTTCCCAGATCTAGCATTATGGAAATCTGCAAGTGCAGCAAGAAGTGTTTTGGTCACTATTTCTTCGTTATTATGTTGATGACAAGAAAACTCATTCTATAGTTGGCTACTACCAAATTTCATTATTCACTTTCACTTAAACTGGTTATTAATCAACTAACAGAGGAAAGAAGTATTGGAATTATTAATGAGCAATTAAATAGAGATTAAGGAGCTATTAACCTGCAGCTTGGTGGTGGAGACTTGGCTGTCAGGTGGCATGAGAGCTTGATGGATGTAGACCCATGAGAGGCTGTCACAATGATGAAACAAGCAAAGAGCAGGCTAATAGATTTATCTATTTCTTCTTGGAAGATTGTAATAGGATATGGGATTGTCGTGCTGATCTAGGGATCTAAAGAAAGCTCTTAGTAAAAAGAATGTGATTAAAACAAGAAGAACTGTTCATCAGCACTATATATGCTTTAGACTCTTATAGAATAGTAATATGATCAAAGATGTGTGTGAGAGAGAGATGTTTATATGTGTGTCCTTGTGAGAGTAAGTATAGCTAAGTGTGTCTGCAAATGTCTTTTTTCTCATCTATTACATGTGACCACATATTGTGTATTTATGTTTCTCAGAGGGCTTCTGATCTATCTATGTGTGTTTTTGTAGATGCTCATATGTGCATTTTCTTTGTTTATTCATGTGGTTTTGCATATGGCGGTACATGCATATGACTGGACAAAGCACCTGATCTGAACTGTGGATCTCTATACACCTAAAGAAAAAAATTCAGGGTTGTTTGCTCTTGTTGATTAATTAGAGTTCACCGTAGATCTTAGTTATCAGCCACTTTTGCACTGATAGTGGGATTGCAAACTAATACAACCTCTATGGAAAGAAGTAAGGAGAATTATCAAAGAACTAAAAGTTCCCTTTGAGCCACAGGTGCCACTCAAGTTTCCTTCCTTTTAATACCGCAATCCCATTACTAAGTATATAGCCAGAAGAAAAAAAACCATTTTCCCACAAAACTATTTGCAGCTCAGTTCACAATTGCCAAGACATGGAAGCAGCTCAAGTGCCCATCAACCCAGGAATGAATCAACAAACTATAGTATATGTATACCCCAGAGTATTAGTCAGCCATAAAAAAGATGGAGACTTTACATCTTTTGTGTTTACCTGGATTGAGTTGAAAGACTTCATTCAACTCAAGTTCCCACTCTTCTTAGTAAAGTATCTCAAGAATGGAGTTAAAAAAGTATCCAATGTACTCAATACTCATATGAAACTAATATATATATATAAATAACTACACACCCGCACAAAAGAAAAAACACAAATATATCTAGCAAGGGGGAGGGAAGAGGAGGACGGGCAATTGGTGGGATCTCACCTAATGTGTACAATGTAAGGGTGTTCAGCACACCCTCTGGGAGGAGGGTTCTTGTACATCTGGAACTTTACCTTAGAATTGAAAACAATGTAACCGAAATATTGTACCCTCATATTAATCTGAAATTAAAAAATAAATAAATAAAAAATTCAGAGTGACAGGAGTAAGCCATAGCCAGGGAAAATAAAGGGGGCCAGCAAGGCGCAGTGGTTTTATAAGTCAGTATAACTACTTAAGTGGTTCCACCAAGGATATGTTTTGCATTGGCTGGGAGGTGAGTGAACTGCTTTCCTGTCTTGGTGAATTCATCCTTCACCGTGATGGAGAGTCAGAGAAACTATAAATGGAAGTAAATGAATAAGGAAACGGAAGCCTGGGAATTGGATTGGCAAAGGCAATCAACTGCTGCATTCCTGGTGATGACTGCCTTAATGTCTCATTAAGGTAAAATGTTGAAGATCATAACAAAACAAGCTTTTATAAGGCTTAAATAAGAAGAGAAACATCCTTGATTTTCTCCCTACTTAATTAACATTTTCTCCAGGTAGATTATTCTTCTTTTGTTTTTTGATAAACTAACATAATCTAAACTGATTAGATTGCAAGTACTAAGTAGGCTGGGAAGGCTCCAAAGCACCAGGAGGGTGTAAAAAAATTGACTTCTGCAGAGAATTTGGAATCAACCCATGATCCTGCTTTTCTGGATGATGGCAGAAAGTGATGAGGTAATAAAATTAACAGGACTCCTGGTCCTGACTTCCCTCCTAAGGAACTGAGTGCTTATAGTCACATGGGAAAAGGATCTTGTTGGTTTAGCTTTCAAGAGCAAAAAGAAAGGTGCCAATATGTATCAAACACCTATTTCATGCCAATTACTGTGAAAGGATTTTCACACATGTTACCTTCTTCAATGTGCAAACAGCACTAGCTGGTAGATATGATCATCTCTATTTAACAATTGAAGCTCAGAGGTGTTAGGAACCCATCCCAAGGTGTTACAGTTGGCAGGAGTGAAAACCTGACACCAATATCAGTATATATTTTTTTCCTCTATGCATCTGCCTAATTCAGGTCATTATGTTATTATTCAAATAATTGGTTTGATAAGAGCAGATTGCCTGCAAACACATCTATACGACTGACTTCACTACCAAGGGGGATCTTTGAAATCAGACTTTAGAATGGTCCACTCAAGAAAACAAAATTAGTCAAATGAGCAAGTCCAGCAAGGCAGGAATTTCTGAGGGGAAAGTGAACAGTACTGAAAGAGAACCCTCCTTTGTGTTGGGAGTGGAAGGGTATTTTTTTCCCCACACCCATCAAGGAAGATGGAACCTATGACCATCTTCTGACTTGGCAAGACCAATGAGGAGCAGGAAAGGGCACTGAAGAAGGGAAGTCTATGCAGCAGGTCGCTGAATCCTGTCTTCAGGTGTAGCTCTTGGACCAAAGTAAGGGCTGCCTTTGTTAGTCCACAAAAGGACCAAGTAGGTCACCAGAGCAGGAACCCTGAGACTATTTAGAACTAGATCCCCTGCTAGAAATCAAGACTATGCCTCAAGTACTCTCCTATACATGTATCTTTCTTATTGTTCTTCTCCCATACAGGAAGCGTCAGAACAGAAATCAAGTCTTCAGACAACTGGATTCTGACATTATCTTTCATTAAGTATTTATAACCCTGCCTCACACATGAAGGTTCTGAGAGATTAGTAGCATGAAACCAGTAAGTGATTGCACCAGGATGCACCAGAAGTGCCTGAATCTGAAGCTTGTTATCTTTCTTTCCACCCTCTAGCTTCAGCCCAGGAAAGGCCTGGTGAAGGGCTGTTGATAAAACCACAAGATAAGAACTGAGTCACTGCATGCTGGGCTGACAAAATGATTTGCATGTGCAGGGTGCAAAATAAGTATTGCCCCTGCCCTCCAAGAGTTTCTGATCTAGTGGGAAAGACTCTTAGAGTAAAAAGCCAACTGAGAGAAGGGGTATAATAAAAGTTTATTGCAGAGATTTATGAGCATAAAGGATGCTACATTTATATTCTCCTGGGTAGCATAAACAAAAGTTTTACCATGAAAGCTGGTCTCTGAAGGAAAGGCAATTTTAAGAAATGGCAATCTATAGGACCTTTCAAGCAGCCAAAACAATATGAACAGCAACAAGGGGGTGGGAGCCTGAAGGGCATGTGGAGGGATAAATGAGTGTTTGGGAGTCACTGTTGCAGAGGAGAAAGAAGGAGATTGGAATGGAGCTGAGGCTAGAAAAAGAGATTTGAATTTGAAAACAACACTAGCAGGTGATAGACAGGGTTACAGTCCAAGATTATATTTTTTTGCATACTAGGGAGCCCCAGAAGGTCCTTGAAAAGGAGCTCTCTGGTGTCCACATAGAGAATCAGCAAAGCAGGCAGAGAACTAGGGCCTGGGAGTTCAGGCAGGAGTGAGTCCACTTATTTGAAGGTGAGAATGATGAGTCTTGTTTCTCACTGTGTCACTCTAATCTCCGTATCTACCTGACACCACATGAGATACAGACTCATAGCTCTGGTGTGTGCCTTTTACAGGTAGTGATCCACAACTGGGAATGAGAAGGGGTCCTAAGGGGCACAAGGGACGTGGGAGGAAAACCTGGCCTGCTGAACCAGGAAGTCTGGAGCTCCCGGAAGAATGTGGATATGAAGTAACCTAGGTAACCAGTTGCCAATAGAAAAGGGCATTAGTGCCTGGATGCTCAGAGAAGCTGATGAAATACTTGCAACCAATTTCAAACAGAGAGTATTTATGCTGCTGCAGATCTTTGTATCTCCTTTTCACCTTTTCTCCTTCAGGAGAGGCACCCACTTCCAACTCTCTTTGGAAGTGCTTTAAACTTTCTGTTTGTTCTTACTAAATAAAATCTTTCTTTGTTTCCCGGAAACTTGTGTAGGTTGCTTTTACTTTCTATCAAACTGCCTGTGACTCTCCAGTTTTATTTTCAGTTCCCACTCACTTTTGCTTTTGATTACTGCTGTGCCTCGGTTGAATATTCTAGCTTAGCCAAGTAATCAAACCATGTCAACTGGGTTTGGGAAATCGGAACCCCTGGCCCCCGACAGGGAAGTGGTTCTTTTGCTAAGCATCCTGTTTCAAGAGGTACAGTAACATTTCTGGGGAATGTGACAGGGTTTAAAATATTTAGTTGGATAAAGAAATCTCTTCGTGTTCTGAGTCACAATGAGGAAGCAAGAGGGGCCCTCATAGACAGTGGCTCTGGCAAAGCATAGGGCTTATTCTCTCTTTCCTTAAGCTCCAAAGACAGAGTCCCAACCATGGGATTCATTTTGCAGAAAGAGAACCCAACCAATAAAACAGTAGCCAACTGGGGTCAGAACAGGCAAGGAGACACTGAGATTTGCCTCACAAAGATTCTGGTACTGGCCCTCCTAGCCTACCCCAGCTGATTCCAATGCCAGGATGAGAAACTCAAGTTGGATTTCAAATCTAACTGGTTCTAATGCACTTCTAGGTAGGTTTGAGTGTTCAGTGGATCCCTGATAGACATGTAACAGCAGCCTTCAGACTAGATACCCAGGTGTGCCCAACCAGGTTTATAACCAGGTATTGGCTCTCTGCTCTTAACATTTGACCAAGTCCCCTTATCCTGTTAGCCTTCACTGTCCTCTCCATCCCTCCAGTCAACATAAAGGGCAGGTCTGGGTCCATTTCCTACTGAGAAAAAGATGTAATGGAGTCAAGTCTTTGCTCCCCATGCCTGTGACCCCAATACTCAGGGATCTTGCTATTTTGCCACTACCTACTGGGTCAGATACCTTGCTCACCAGCACTAACTCATGTCAGCCCAGGGGCTGATGAGCCTTTTTGTCTTGGGGGCTATAGTGTGTTCCATTCAATCACGGCCTACCTTTGGGTTTTATCCTACTCTCACCCCCTTCAGACCATGAATATCCTCCCACCTGCGATTTAGTTATTGGTAGGTAATGTGACCTTGAGCAAGTAAATAAATTGCTCCCTGCCTCAGTCTCTTTGATCTGCAAAGTAGGGGCAAATTCTAACTCCTTCAGAGCACTGTCAGGAGGATTAAATGTTATTAGGTCTGTGGCACTGCTGAACATAATGCCTGATATAACATTGACACTTCAAGAAATGCTCAGATAACAAGGAAAAGGATGAAGAATGGCACTGCTTGCAAGGGAATCAGAAGGTATAGGTGGGAGCAGAAAACACAAGGACCACTAATCTCTTTCCAGGATTAATGTCCCTGCAAAATATTTAGTATCCAGGCCCTGGACCATGATCTACTTTTGAGACTGTGCTGCCCAAGGTGGAGAGTGGTGTGCAGCAACTCAGCAGTGTCCCCAGCCTTTTTTAGGGGATGGCAGCATCTTTCCAAAAGTCTTTCACCTTTCCTAGTGCTCCCAGAGACCTCTGGAGTGAAAATTACCAGTGGTAAGTACAGGAACCAAAATCCCAACATAGACGTCTTAATAACTCCCCTGTGTATAACATCCTGTGTTTGCCTCCCTAGAGGACTGGTATTGCTGTAGTAGTTTCTTATACTTTACCTCTGTAAGTTGACCACCAAAGGAATGTAACAAACTGGTCAACATATGGAACTAGGCCTAGTGTACTGCTATATACATGTGGTTCATGTCCGATCTATGAAAATTAGGTCAACTTAAGGTGGGGGGTCAATGTAGGAAGGTGGTCAACCATGGAGGTTCTACTGTAGTTTAATGTCAGCCTCATTCCTGTGCAATGCAGCTATGAGTGCTCCTCTGTATAGCCCTGGGCCCTATGAAGTGAGATTATGCATGGTCCGGTGTGCTGGGTGGAGGTGGGGACAGACAACAAGCAGGACTGAGAGAACAAACACTGTATTCTTTTTCCATCTGCCTGAGTTAATTTTTAATAAGGCAAACAATGAATGTTTGAGTTCCCTTTCTAAAATATTTTGACTAGCAATTTCATGAGTGGGAAGGGTTTAACCAGGCTGTCTCCAAAATAGTGATTAGAGAAAACAAAGTGAAACATGCTAATTTTGAAGAAAATAAAATCATGACATGGCTGACATCAACCAATCTAATAAAATATTAAAATGTGGGAAATGATGAGGAAATAGTTTCCCAAAATGGTCCTGGGGGATCCTATCCAAATACGTAGAATTTGGCCCCATTTGAACAGCTAGAGTGCTAGTGTATAAATAGCATTTCATCAGAATCTTTACAAAACACGACCAAGTAGCCCCAAAGCCAAAAATCCCCGGATATCCCAGGTCTGCACTCTACTTCTTCTTTCACCCAACTGACCTGCACTGAATTTCTTTATTCCCCAAGGTCCTCACATCCTCTTTTTCCTCTTCTCATGTTCATCCTAGTTTTTTCTTTTTGCCTCATTGCACACGGTACAAGACATAAACTTTTCTTTACCCCAAGCCTGGAGCTTGGAGACTCTGGAGACCCCTCTAGATTCTGACTGCTGGAAGGAACATGCTTCTCTTGATGTCTGTGCCTTCTTTCCTTGAGTGCCAGAGGCCATGCCTACTTCTGCAGAGTGTTCCTACATGTGGCTAAACATATCCTAAGCTCTTTCGAAGCAAAGAAGGATATTGTCTTTTAAAACTCTTTTGTTCTATATTTGAAAGTTTTGCATAGATGCAAAGATGCTGATCTTATAATTAACCTTCTGTCCTCAACTTTTCCATGAAAATTCATATATTAACATCCAAACTCTTGTGACAGGATATGTGGTAACACTGCCCAGGTTCAAATTTCCCTAGTCCTTAAGAAACCTCAGGTGTTTTTATACACTCTCTGAAAACTCTGACATCTGCAAGAAACAAGCTCAGGTCAGAGTGCTGGAAAGCAACAGACATATGGTTCATTCACCCCCATCCGTCCACTCAGTATCCAGCTAATATCAGAAATGAGAGTGGTCTAGACCAACCAGCTCTCTATCGCTCTGTAGCTGACAGACTCCTAAGAAAACCCAGAAGATATCAAAGATAGTAACCCCTGTCCACAGAACTGCACATTTATACATTTGCCATCAATACTGAATACCTTTTGTTTTAGGCCAGTAAGTGCTGAGGTAGTTTGTTATGCAGCAACAGATATGCAAAATGCTAAAATATATGGTTATTTATCTGTTCTTTTCCCTTGCTTTGTCTGCCTCAAATATTAAAAAAAAAAAAAATTCCATGCGTGTCTTAACTCCAGCGTGGTGGAGTCTGGGAGATTAGCTCAGCAAGTTCAGAGAGAACAGCTTTGCAGCACAGATGGCACCATCACACAAATTTTTTTTTTTTTGGTCACTTTTTCTGGCTCCACACATTTGTTGAAATTGTCATGAAGACCACACAATCCCCTCTTCAATTTTATAGATAAACATGCAAACATTTATGAGGGTCTTTTTCCCATCTATTGTTTTAACTTTAGGAAATATAGTATTTAAGGTGGACAAAGATAATGAAAATGGCTTCTTGGAAGATGTAAGGTGATGGTTACATTAATTAGTTTGATTTAAGCATTCCACATTGTATATCAAATCATCTCATTGTACCCCAGAAATGTATACAGTTATGATTTAACAAAAATTAAGTTTTTTTAAAAAAATGAAAGTATCTATGTTCTGAAAAATGGTTAAATTTACTTAGGTATTGAGGAGAAATTTTCTTCCAGGGAAAGGAGAAGTAGGTAAAGAAAGGCATTGATTGATTTATCCAACAAATATAACTGAGCAGTTGCCTCAGGACCAAGTCCCACTCTAGGAAATGCAGGTGAATTAGTGAACAAACAGACAAAATCCCTAGGCTTGGGGAGGTAAAGAGTGAATAAATCAAATAGTGTCTGATAGTAATCAGAACTATGGAGAAAAATAAAATAGAGATTTCTGGGAGTTAAGAAGTAGGTTACAACTTTAACTAGGGCAGTCAGAGAAGGCCTTCCTCAAAACATGGCATTTAGTCTGGGTTCTGAAGGAGGTGAGGTTGTAAGTCTTGCAGATATACAGGGGAAAAGTATTCCTTGTAGTGGGGACAGTAAGTTCTTGGGCTTCTCAGAATGAGCATATCTGGGCTTTTCAGGGAAAAGTGCAGCTGGAGCAGGTCAATGTTGAGGGTGGGTCAGTAGGAGACGAGATCTGAAAGAAAAGTAAGGGGGCTTTGAGCAAAGGGTGACAGAATCTGGGCTCAGTTTCAGAAGAATCACACTAGCTGCTATACAGACCATAGCTTGCTGGGAACAATGGTGGAAACAGGATCCCATCAGATCACTGGCAATCTGACAGAGAGGGATGGTGGTCTGTGCCGTCTTGGTAGCTTTGAGGGGGCATGCTGAAAGATTCTGCTACTGAACGGGGTTGTGCTCTGTGAGACAAAGAGGAGCAAGGATAAATCTACCGTTTTTTAATTCACCATTGAAAAGGAGTGGCAATCAGGTTTGGGGGAGAAAGGAGATAAGGAGTTAGGTTTTGGACAGACAGACCTGAGTCTGGTGATATAGTCTGGATATCACTGGGCAACTTGTTTGGCAAGGATGTTACAGGCATGAGAGTGATGGGGTATAAGGTGAGGGTGTCATGTTTCAGGGCAACTGCCTGTGTACTTGGTTTCTGGCCAGTAAAGGACCAGACACCCCAAAGGAAAGCAAACATGTAACAAAGTTTATAGAGAAAGAGAAAGGTTTACAGAGTAAGAGCAAGATAGAGGTTTACAGGGCAAGGTAGACTCACCACAGGCAATGAACAGGCCTCCATGGTTGCAGTATCAAAGGCCTTGGTTATGGCTGAGTGTTCTATTTTATACTGCCTGGGTTGGCCCTAATTTATGGTTCACAGATCACCTTGGAAGCAGAGTCTTACTGTGCATACGGACCTCCCATGAGCTTCTCTGAAAGCCCATAAGGGCAATGTGGACCAAGGTGCAGATTTAAGGTGAGGACACAATAATTAGCCTTAAGGCTGTTCTAGGTCACCTTCAAGACTCTATTGTACATGTTAGGAGGCCTGCGGACTAGAATCTCCTACATCCTCTTGCAGTTGGCACGCTAAGTTCTGATTGGTAGATTGGTAGAGTGTGCCCTCCTCCCCCGGGTATGAGAAGTCACTCAGGTAGGACTGTGGTGACACAGGGACCTGGGCCCCACTCTATCCTTTTTCCCCAGGGGCATTTCTAGCTATCTACCTAACAAGGGGCTACATAATGGGAGGTACCTGAAGAATGTCTTCAGCACCAGAGTGAAAAGTTTAAATCCTTTTCTAGTGGTGAGGATGGTGTCATAGAAGGCAGTTAAAATGCTTAAAAACTGGTTGTTTGAGGTTTTTTCTGGTCCCATATAAAATGAAGTACTATTTTTTCCAGATCTTTAAAGTATGACAGTGGTGCTTTGACAGGGATTGCATTAAATTTGTAAATTGCTTTGGATAATATGGATATTTTAACAATGTTGATTCTTCCCAGCCATGGGCATGGTATGTTTTTCCATTTGTTAAGAGAATCCACAGAGAACTCAAATTTATTAATAAGAAAAGAAGAAGTAATCCCATTTCATTGTGGGCAAGGGACTTGAACAGAAGCTTCTCTTAAGAAGACAGGCACATGGTCTATAGACACATGAAAAAATGCTCATCATCTTTAATCATCAGAGAAATGCAAATCAAAACCACTTTAAGATATCATTTAACTCCAGAAAAAATGGCTCACATAATAAAATCCCAAAACTACAGATGTTGGCGTGGATGTGGAGAAAAGGGAACACTTCTGTGCTGCTGCTGGGAGTGCAAGCTAATACGTCCCTTTTGGAAAGAAGTATGGAGAATACTCAGGGATATAAAAGTAGACATGCCATTTGATCCTGCATTTCCTCTACTAGGTGCATATCCAAAAGACTAAAAATCACTTAATAACAAAGATATTTGCACTAGATTGTTCACTGCAGCTCAATTCATAATAACCAAGTCATGGAAGAAGCCCAAGTGCCCATCAACCCGTGAATGGATTAACAAATTGTAGTATATGTATGCCAT